>JAQJVL010001707.1:0-115091 GCA_035578905.1 Stictocephala bisonia | reverse complement strand
TGGAAACGTACTGGTACAAAGATATACGTGGGAAGGCTCCAATGGACTATTGGAAATCTGCTCAGGTCAAGGGGTTCGTACTCACTCGTTCGAACAGCAGGCTTGCGGATCTGGCAGCTCAACTGGAGCAGGAAATGATCAAGTTGCTAAATCAGGATCCGCAAAGCGAGGGAGAGTTAGTATTCAGGAAATAGTGGGTGTAATCATGAGTGTAGGACATGCGCCTCCAGATAGATTTGTGTCTAGTTCTGAGTACCTTTGTAACGATAGGATTAACACTTTAAATCCCGAAGGGTTCTTATTTAAAAATGCCATAACTTTAACAAAATCTAATTATACCAATATGAGTGTTTGTGATCTATTTAAACATCAAATAGAAAATAATTGTTTGTATGGTTGTAGTAGGATAGATTTTTATTATGGTAAGTATTTGTCTGAAGAAGAATCCGTATGTGCTATTTTAAGAATGCTTTTATTTCATTTTGTAACTGTAAATAATGTTAAAGAATTTCTAAAAACTTTGTATCATCTATGTAACAAATCATTAGCTAATGGCAAGATAAACACAATGTTTATAAAGGGTGCCCCTAACTCAGGTAAAAACTTTTTATTTGATTCTGTAGCTGAATTCTTCATAAACTATGGCAAAATTAGCAACCCTTCTAGAAATAATAACTTCTCATTCATGAACGCTCAAAATAGAAGGTTCATTCTATGGAATGAAGCAAAATTAGACCCATATTTTGAAGAAGCAGTATTAGACATAATGCAAGGGAAGACAATTGAAGTCAATGTTAAATTTAAAGCACCTCAGCAAGTTGATAAAACCCCTTTAGTTGTACTTAGTAATAATGACGTATTTCCTAATACTGAAAGATTTAACTGCCGCTATATTAAATATGTTTGGAACTCATGTGATTTACTGATAGACTATTCTACTAAAGTACCTCATCCACGGATGATAGGTTATCTTCTTTTATGGAGTGTTAATGATAACGATTATGATTACGAGCCCATTGAGAATGTATTAGCTAAGCTTATAGATAACGTAGAATAATTAGAATTGTACAAGTTATAGGAAAATAAATAACACTTGTTATTATTGACAATATTGTTTTTTATTTACAATATACCACATACCTTCTTTAACAAATATTGGATAAGAATTTATTTCTAAATCCATAATGTCAGGAAAATGTGAAACTAATAACCATATAATTGATTTCTTTTGGTAATTACTTAACATATTAACATCAGTTATATTACTGTTTATAATATATGGTTTTAATACAGAAATAATATTTCTTGAATAATATGTCCATAAGACATCTGCAACAGATTGACAGTTAACACTTGTTTCTAATACAGATTTAATAAACACACTGTCATGCAATGTATCCATAGCCCATTTACTTGTTGTTGGTACAGGTGTACTAGATGTTGATTGTGGCTCCACCCGTTTAACTTTTATAACTTCAGGCTTGCCAATGACCTATTTACGTTTTTGAGTAGTTGTTTGTTTATTTTCATTTATTGTACCAGGTGTTGTTGGCACATTTGATCTATATCCGTAGGCAAATTCTCCTGAATAGCTTGTTGACGTTAAGTCTGTAGTTAATGGGGTCCCCATGACTTTCATAGCGGGGTGTACATAAGATGTGTTTGGATGAGTGAAATCAAAGCTATATTCTATTTCACACATAGTATCCACTTTATACATAGCAACAACCTCCTGTACCTTAGAATCAATGGCGTCAGTGCTATATGCATTTACTGGTAAAACACCAACATGTAATGTAGGTGGATTTAGACCTCCTCCGTATTCATTAAAGCCATGCATAATAGTCCCACTCTGCTCTATACTAGTTGTATATTGTATGTCCACTGTACTTTTTATCATATTCTCGGTAGCATTAAACTTTATAGTCTGATGGTCATCACCAATAAGTAATTGTGCCAATGTAGCAAACGGAACCTTGGTTCCATATACTATATTAGTAGTGGGTCCTGTAGTACCTTGTCTTTGACTTCTAAAAAATGGATATGGTTCACTACATTTAAGAGCACAAACTTGTGGCCTATACTCCCAGGATATTGGTGGATTTCCATTACCGTTAACCATAGTATATATATGTAAGTCTTGCATAATGTCTGGCAATGAGTCAACATTATCTCCTATATCTACGTTCTGTACGTAGTATTGTCTAATTGGCTTTTTATTACCAAAACAAGCTGGAATATTATTAAATTCAATAGTCGTGTCCGTTTTCTTCATTGTAGAACCCCATAAATCGTTTATATTTATTCCATCCATTTGCGACCTTTTTGTAGCAGTTATTATCATTGGATCAGATGCATTAGAGTCGTATTCCATATTACTCCCACCATATTTATTATTTAATCCATAGGCGTAAACACCGTGTACCATTAAGCTACTATTTACACTATTAATACCAGCACTATTAGTAATAAAAGGCGTTCTGAATCCCAAAGGGGTTACGTTTGTTACAAACATTTTGCCTTTAGAACCTATTGGTAAATTATTAAATTCAGCTTTAGTCATATAGAATGGTACTGCATGGCATGGTACACGTGCGTACGGTGTGCACACCAATAACTGCTTACCACCGTTCTCTAATGGCTCTACAGCGGATATTGTTTTATATTGATAACCATAGCTGTACATAAGTCTTGAATGCATAAATACAATTTTACCAGTTTTAAATTGTGATATAGGTTTGTGAATATGTCCAGGTATAGCGTTAGTAGAACCTCCTCCTCCTGCTTTAGTAGCTGTAGCTGTAGTAGCAGAATCCTGTTGCATCGGTTCGTCCTCATTATTGTCGTCCATCTTCCTTCGCTTGACAGGTGTGGTTGGGGGAGTGTCCGTGTTTACTGGTTGTTGGGTCGATCCTGTAGATAACACACTTCTGTATTGCTGGTTTGTAGTTTCGGAGAATGAACCAGGGGCGTCTGCTCCTCCTGTGAGCTCAATTTGGTCTCAGTCCTCTTACCCACACATATTCTGCAATCGTAAGCCACACATTTTATCCTGTTTATTTAGCAAAAAAAAAAAAAGTTTAGTATGTACAGCATTTTAAAAGTTTATTTTTGAATGTTGCCTCGTTCAAAAGGTCGGAGCTCAATTTGGTCTCAGTCCCAACTAAATTTAGATAACCCTCATGATTCCTATTTATTATATACAGAGCTTTGTATTCAAAATTGGTGTTTTTATGGTACGAAAAACTAACTGCTATGTTAAATAAGACCAGTTATGTTCGACCAACTGTGAGCTTATTTTATGAAATATTACGCTTTGCAAGTTCATGGTGCAAATACCGCAAATTGATAGTAATAACTAGTTCTGATAGCTGTAAAAATCATTGTTGAACAGCACAAACATTGTTGGTAATAATATTCTGTGTGTTTAAATCAGTGTCAAACAGTTCATCCAATCAATTTATCCAATCTGAGAATTGATTAAAACGAAGAAAACTGTTTGTGGACAAAATCACTAAGTTTGTAATAGTAGATAGTGGGTGCAATACAGTGAGTTTTGCATAAGCTAAGCTACCTTGATGTAGCTGTGATGGACCAGCTGCTATTTTTATTTACAAATACTTTAAAATTGCTACCAGTTTTCATTTATTTTTACTACTTGATGTGTTGATAACATAAGTTACATTTTTCTAATGCTCCTTTTCAGTTAAGCACAGTGGAAATCTAGCGTTTGAAGAGATCCTCAACATCGCCAAGATTATGAGGCCTAGGTCCATGTCACGTAAGATGGAAGGAACGGTAAAAGAGATCCTTGGGAGCTGTCAAGTAAGGAATTTAATTGTTTCTTAAGCTGTAAATTATGTGTTCTACTTTGACTAAAATAATAGCAATGAAAATAAAATCATAGCAGTGAAAAATATTGTTGAAATAAAAATAAAATTCTGAGTTTATTGACATTTAACTAGCTTAACATTGCAAACGGCAATTTGTTTAATATCTATATTAATTTATTCCAATTTGTATTAGCTGGAAACATTTTCTTTTTGAGTAAATATTAATTAATTGAAAAGTCCTTGGTTTGTGTCTAATTTATTGTTTATATAGCTGGTATTGTGTTTATTTTGAAGTTTGCACTGATAAATCCACCAGTAATAATTTAAGTTCAGTTGCAAAAATCAGCTGGCAGTTAGAGCACCTTACATTCCTATCAATTACTTTCATTGTAGTTATAACAACTTAAAATATTTCATCATAACTTTATTGTAGCAATAGATTCAGCTCAAGCACGTCAGCCACAACGTATTTGTACTGTGTAATTTAGGTCCTAATGTAAGTTTGTCTTCTGATTGGTAACAATGAGTTAGTTTTAGACATTTTCATTACAGAATCAATCATAGTTTACAGTTATCTCTAGTTATGACATATGCACACTCCTTAGATCTGCCTCTGGGACTCTCTGAGTCCACTGACTTTACCGGTTGGTGATCGGAGGTAAATGAGTCATTGGTGTGCTACAACATTATACCTCTTCATCTGGAATAGCGCTGCCTGTAATGTTGCTGGCAGTTGTCTGGTTGAAGGGACATGCCCATTACTAATGTTGTAGAATTATTTAATTTCTCAAAACTAAATACACAGTTTTTGTTTTGGATTTGATTATTGCATTAATTTTAATATGATAGCATGCTATATTTTTATCTGATTTGATCTGGTTAATTAGGTACTTTTCTATTAATTTCTATGTCAATTAAGGTTTGGTTAAAGGTAACTGGACAGGAACTATTATATTGTGAGAGATGAGGTATCACCAAACTAACCTTAGAAGACGGAACTACTAACACATTACATTAACTGTTTTCTGTGCACTGTGTTATTGAACAGCCACAGAAAACAGTTATGTCTTCCGAGGTAAATTTGTCATCTCCTATTACACTAATTTATATCAACTTAAAATTTCATCAAAATTAGTTTTGGAGTACTGTACTATTTGTTATTAGTAGAAGCTCACTAAAGGAAAATAACAACTAAGTTTGTTAGTTTGAACAAATTTATTTGAAACTTATTTTACTACATGTTACCTTTATTTAGTATTGCAGGTATTTTAAAAATAAAATGTGGGAACGTGGGTGCAGTTTCTGCATTGTAGTTAACAATTTTATATTAAATTAGGTTGGTTTACATTCACTGCAATTTGAGTTTCAAATCCAAAATTATATAAAAACATTTCCTTGGTTAAACCTGACAATTGGAAGGTATTTTGTACAATCGGGCAACACATTCACCACGATGGGTTATGACTGATGAAAAATATTTCTTCACAAAACTACGACGTGCGCCACCGGTGATACATCGGTGATCATCTTGAAACCCCGGCATGAGCCACCCATATTACACACTTCAAATGACAACAATGCTTGTTCTTAATTGTAGCTGGGTTTATTTCAATGATCTATGTATCTTTATTGTATGTATGCTAAATCTAGACTAAATGTAGCAACCGGTGGCACACATAAAAAAAAAAAAAAAAAAAAAAAAAAAAAAAAAAAAAATATGAGGTTTGCAATGTAAAAACAACATTTTAGTATAAACACATATTTTACTTTATAGTAAGTAAGACACAAGATGTTAATTTTTGTACTGAAAAGTAATTTGTCTGATACAGTTAATAATAAAGTTAATTAGAACAATCAAGGCTCATTGGTGGGTCACCATTACGTACAGTGCAAAATGTTAAAACTTGCTTTACCATTTTGATATTGTGCGCCACTGGTATAACACTTGATTTTAACATTAACTTTCAACATATTCATGTATAAAGAATTAAAAATTAAGTTTGTGCAAACATTGTTGGATATATATGTTTATTTCCTTAAAAATGTAGTTTTTTGGCAAACTAAATTGGATAAATTTACACTTCTTTAGCCGTTTTACAGGTTGTAGGGGTACAATTTTGGTGGTGCACATCGTGGTGAAAGTGTTAAACTTTTCTCCGTTCAAGCTATTGTTTTTTTTATTTTTTTTTTTTTTATCATGAACATCTTAGATGTGGCTCTGAGACTTAAAGTTCACTAACTACTGGTTGGTGATCAGAGGTAAATGAGTCATTGGTGTACATTGTACCTTCTCACCTGACAAGTGATACCAGTATTCTGGTTGAGTGTACATTATCATTCAATATCAAGACATAAATATGATTTAATATCAATATGAGTGATATGTTTATTTTACACAAATTCCTCATAATAAAATAACATTTTAATGTAATCTTAAGTGTATCATTTGCTGATTTATTCTTACTAATTGTTTTCTTTGTATAACACATTCTTTGTTATTAGTATAGCAAATATGCACATTCTTTGCTGGTCAACCAACACAAGGCCAAGGAATCACAAAAAAATCATTTAAATCATACAGATAAAATTCATTATAAAGGTTAAATGGCAGCAGAGGTTAAAACTCCATATTAAGAATGCTCATGCCCTTCTATTTTGTTTTCTCCGATTACTCCATTGATATCATGGAGCAGAGCATGTTACTACACACAGATTAGCTGCTACCTATCCTCTTGTTTGTTTAGACGAATTCAGAGTATGACCTTTTTTCATCTCTCTTGCACAAGTTTCAAAAAGGTTGTTGCTATTGGATCTATATTATGGTTATCTGTCTTATTGATAAGTGTTTGTAAGTTATATTTTACAACTGAAGCTCGGAGAAAATTAACAAGTAAATAATATTTACAAAAACCATTAGTAAATTTTTAAGGTTTGTGAACTGTGTGCATTAAGTTGTCTTGTTAAGCTATTTGAATGTTTATTTTTACAGTCTGTTGGCTGCACTGTGGAAGGAAAGCCTCCTCATGATATCATCGACCAGATAAATGATCATGAAATAGAAGTTCCAGAAGAATAAATCTGTAAGTACGACTGTTGCCACTGGGTCTTAGGTGAACTGTTGCACCAATCTATGTGTGATATTTGAAAGTTTTGTATATTGTCAGTTTTTTATTTTCTCCCATATGCATTACCATAGAGAAAGTATTGTGATCGTCAAAACAGTTTTTTACAAGTTGGTCTAAAAATCCATTTTAGGGACCCCTTAACCCAAACAAGTTTTTTTTATTTATTTTGTTGTCGTCGGTATGTGTGTGTGTGTGTCTTGTCTCTGTGCACGGAGACCAAACGTATCGATTTATATGAAATTTGGTATATAGGCGTATTTAGCCCATATTTCCAGACTTTCACTTTTTTTAATTAATTTTTTAATTTTTATGAGCAATAGCATACAAAATTGGAAATTTCTCAAAAACGGCTAACAATGTTGATTTAATTTTAAGGAAAAATGTGAATTACAATTTAAAATATTTCGGTAAAAACCGCATGTCCCTAACTTTTTGAATTATAACATTTTTTTATACGCGCAAAAACATTAGAAAAGCAAAATTAAAATGCAGCTTTAAATTTTCAGTAAAGATGCAAATTACAACTAAAAATATTTTTTAAATATTTTGTTAAATTTATTAGTTACCACCCCACTAAATTGGGGCTGGAGATCGAAAGCCGGAAGCTACAACTCAAGTTGTTGAAGGTTGTTTACAGAAAATCTGGCAATGTGTTTAATTGAACATCTGTTTTGGAAGACTATTTTTGTCCATACTTATTTAAATTACATAATGTTTCATCTGTATATTCCTTAGAAATGTAATTAATTGAAGATCTGTTTTTATTTAAAAATTGACATAAAGGGAAAGGGAGAAAGTTTGTGCCAGTTACCTGGTATAGTACCATTTATTTATCAGTCTTACAGCTCTTAAAATGTTAAATCGAAATTTAATCATTTTTTTAAGCAAACATGATGTGCAATTCACTTATTACCTAGCGGCATCAGATTTGGTAGGGGTTGGCATCCCATCCACCACTCAACTATCTGTATTTAGTTTTGAAAATGTTTAGTGAAAACAACTGCTAAATTAGCACGTAGTTTACAGGTTTACTTTTAAGATAGGTTAAAAACAATGTTTTTAGCTTAGTTTTAATATTGGTTGAAAATAGCATTTTTAGCTATTGATTTATCAAATCAGGTTTGTAAAATAAAATTGGTAGGTTCATTATGGAATCTGTAAGGTTTATTGTTTTGTATTAATTAAGTTATTTTTCTTTACCATGAAAAAGGACAAGTCTGGATAAGAGTTAATTATAATGCAACAATTCGTAGTAATACGTTAAAAATTTTGCCCTGGAGTTCCTACAGCTCAGTAAATTAGGGAAAAAGGTTGCTATGATGAAATAATCTTAGGACACCTAAGTACATCTCGAGGAGATGAATGATTGAAATACTATATCTGAGCAATCTGACGTTACTGCTAGAGTTTACTCTTAAAGATCTATTACTCAAAATCATAAAGTGTTCAGCGTTTCATTTAAAAGTAATTTTATGGAAAGCAATATATTAAGGTCCAAGATTGTAATGATTAAATAATCTTAGGACACCTAAGTACATCTCGAGGAGATGAATGATTGAAATACTATATCTGAGCAATCTGACGTTACTGCTAGAGTTTACTCTTAAAGATCTATTACTCAAAATCTTAAATTCAGTGTTTCATTTAAAAGTAATTTTATAGAAAGCAATATATTAAGGTCCAAGATTGCAATGATTAAATAATCTTAGGACACCTAAGTACATCTCAAGGAGATGAATGATTGAAATACTATATCTGAGCAATCTAACGTTACTGCTAGAATTTACTCTTAAAGATCTATTACTTAAAATCATAAAATGTTCATTTAGGTGTTTCGTTTTAACCCATTCGATGCTGAAAAAATAAGTTAAAAACATGTCAGATACTAAAATAATATTTTGTACCAAAACAATACCTTATATAGTCAGGAAACAGGGTTGATACACCAAATCCAGTTTATGGCCTCAATTCTGGTAGATCGGGGCTTCCGAAGTGATTGTCCGCCGGTGATCGAGCCGCACATTGCAACGAAACCCATGCGCGCCGAGACCCTGCCGCCATTAGAACAGTGACAATAGTTATAAACACAACTCGTTACATCACAATTATATAAACACACTCTATTGACATATATTTACAGCCCATCCATCCATCCAGTACACATTGTCTTTTGTAGCCAACTGGCTCAAAATGACGCGATCCACGAACAAAAAACACTGAAACGTGACTCGAGAAACAGGCTATAATGCGGCGCATATCCGACCCTTCTAAGGCAAGTGGCTAGGCCACACTGAAGCCTACAAGCCAGCATTGCTCCGTCGACCGCCGGCGATCGATCCGCTGCGCGCACAATCACGCTATCCCCCACCAGCGGGCGACTCGCATCAAATGTGTTAAAAGTAATTTTATAGAAAGCAATATATTAAGTTCAAGATTACAATGATTAAATAATCTTAGTACACCTAAGTACATCTCAAGAGAAGATGGATGATTTAAATACTATATCTGAGCAATCTGACGTTTTTGCTAGAGTTTACTCTTAAAGATCTATTACTTAAAATCATAAAATGTTCATTTAGGTGTTTCGTTTAAAAGTAATTTTATAGAAAGCAATATATTAAGGTCCAAGATTGCAATGATTAAATAATCTTAGGACACCTAAGTACATCTCGAGGAGATGAATGATTGAAATACTATATCTGAGCAATCTGACGTTTTTGCTAGAGTTTACTCTTAAAGATCTATTACTCAAAATCTTAAAATGTTCAGCGTTTCATTTAAAAGTAATTTTATGGAAAGGAATATATTAAGTAGGGGTGTGCGAGTACTCAAAACTTCGAGTATTTGATCGAGTATTTTACTACTCGAACTCGGCTCGAAGCTCCTAAAACTACTCGAAGTTCGAGCGAGTAGATGTATTTCACGAAATATCAGATTTACATCTTAATTTAGTTTTAAGAGTAAACAGTTTTATAAGTTATCAATAAAAAATGTTTGTTTTATTTTACCCTTAATCATACGTTATCAGTTTGGTACGCGTAATTATGAACTGAACAATACGCCTAAGAATAATATAATACACAGTACACATAATAAATAAGAAACAGTACACGACGACAGTCAAATGAACTAGTCGACGTAGTGAAAGAGTTCGTTCATTATGATTTGAACTAGTTCAGTTCAAAGTGATCAACAGAGCTGGGATGGTAGCGCTCACTGTAAATAGTAGCGATCACACATTTTGGTTGCCGAGTCTACTAGTCACTTGTAACCTAACCTTAAAAAGCGTGAATAAATCAGAAGTGCTGGTTAGTTTCTTTATGACCCAAGAAAGGGGACGAGAGATCCGGTTCCAAATGCTCAAAAAACCTGTTACTAATACAAATCTGTCTGTGCACCGTGGAAATTATGCATACTGTATTTTTGTTCATATCAATAATACTGCGCAATCAAAAGAGTCCCGAGAACGAATCACTTTACATCCCAAGAATCGAACTTCCGATCTTTTCTAGGTGAAAGTTCATCTCGGTTGCAGTATAGTACGTGCAAGGAACCGTTCAGCTCTTTTTCAGAAATGAAATTATCGTATTTCTTGCGAGTCGATTGAGGTCTATTTTGTTTTTTAATCTGAGCAAGGAATCGTCCAATAATTTGACGTAAGAAAATACCGTATCATGTCATATAAAATATGGTAATGACGTTCTAGCAGCGTGTGACACAACATTATTGATTTATTTTCCGTCAAATAATATATATATATATATATCCGTGGGGAACGTCTATTAATTATTATTTCGAAAACGCCTTCGATCGTCAAAACTGTGTGTAATATTTGCGCATACGATATTTTTTCCTGTCAAATTGTTGAACGGTTTTCTGACTAGGTTAGATAATAACACAGCTGGAGTGTAAAAGGTGGTAAAGTACGATAATTTTGATTCGTAAATTCACTGAACGGTCCCCTGTTCACATTGACGTCGATGTCGATGTAAACTTTAAAACAATCACGAATTAACCAAAGTGAGGGAGAAACATGTTAGAAGACCTTTTCTAAACAAAATACGACGAATTTAGACATTCGGAAAATAATTTTTAATGAAACAAAGCCTTATCAAACGTCTCATTTTTTTATTCTTAAGTTTATAGTTTAGCTGTCCAAAATCTTCACTGTATCACTAGTTGGCACTTAGCTGATATTTCAGACTGCATCTCGTCGCCAATATCGGGTAGACCTATTACATTACCCGACTACGTCTATGGTTTTCATTCGATAACACCAGGTTTTATGAATTTCTCGTTGACATAATTATTTATCTGTTGTTCAGTGTAGCCTCATGTATCGAACTAGTTTCAAATTGCACACATTTCATTACCGATCATAATTTAAAAACTATGATCATCCTAAGCGATTTTTAAATTTATTTTTAGTAAAACTGTTTAGTTATTGTTATTGTTGAACTAGAGTCTTTGTTATCCAGATTTTCAAATTTGATTAAATAATTCACAGCTTATTTCCAGTTGTAACCTTGTTATTACTGAATTAAATACCCACAGAATACAGATCCACTCTTCTTGGCGTGTACACAATCAATTTTTTGTTGAGAAGAGGCAATTATCAAAGCAAATGACCGCATTTGGCGATGTTGCCTGAATTTTAGCATCAGTTTGGTTGGATGCAACTTTTGCCAACAAGCTTCACTACGTTTTCGCGGTACACTTTGAACTGAACCACCAGATAAACATATAGGCCTGCTGGGAAACAGTATAATTGGATTTCATAGAAAATCTGATCTGTGATATGAGTGAACAGATTAAATCTTTATATCCACGTTGTTTCAATTAATAATAAACTTTCTTAATTTCTTACATAATATTAGTTCTGAAAAAAGGAAAAAGGTTAAACAAATCAATGCCACATAAAAATGGAGGAAGGCAGGAAGTAACAAGTTTTATTTTTCACATGTTACAGTTTCAAACAGCAAATCAAAATTATTGTGTTCAGTTTAGATGTATATATTTACGAATCAGGCAAAACTTAACATAGGCTTAGTATGGTGTCTGCCTTTTACAGTTGTCTTGGGTGAACATGAAATCCTTCTGTAAATACTCGCTCGAAAAATACTCGATACTCGAAAACATGCCAACTACTCGACTCGACTCGACTCAAACTCAAAAATCACTACTCGCACACCCCTAATATTAAGGTCCAAGATTGCAATGATTAAAAAATCTTAGGACACCTAAGTACATCTCGAGGAGATGAATGATTTAAATACTATATCTGAGCAATCTGACGTTACTGCTAGAGTTTACTCTTAACCCATTCAGTGCTTGTCGCTAAGTTAAAAAACATGTCAGATCTTAAAATAATATTTTGTACCAAAACAATAACTCATATAGTCAGGAAACAGGGTTGATACACCAAATCCAGTTTATGGCCTCAATTCTGGTAGATGGGGGTTCCGAAGTGATCGTCCGCCGGTGATGGAGAAGCACATCGCAACGAAACCCATGCGAGACGCTTGCCGCCATTAGAACAGTGACAATAGTTATAAACACAACTCGATACATCACAATTATGTACACACACTCTATTTACATATATTTACAGCCCATCCATCCATCCAGTACACATTGTCTTTTGTAGCCAACTGGCTCTAAATGACGCGATCCACGAACGAAAAACATCGAAACGTGACGCGAGAAACGTATAATGCGGTGCAAATCCCACCCTTCTAAGGCAAGTGGCTAGGCCACACTAAAGGCCTACAAGCCAGCATTGCTCCGCCGACCGCCCGCGATTGATACGCTGTGCGCCCAAGCACGCTACCCCCTGCCAGCGGGCGACAAGCACTGAATGTGTTAAAGATCTATTACTCAAAATCTTAAAATGTTCAGCATTTCATTTAAAAGTAATTTTATGGAAAGCAATATATTAAGGTCTAAGATTGCAATGATTAAATAATCTTAGGACACCTAAGTACATCTCGAGGAGATGAATGATTTAAATACTATATCTGAGCAATCTGACGTTACTGCTAAAGTTTACTCTTAAAGATCTATTATTACTCAGAATCGTAAAATGCTCACTTAAGTGTTTAGTGTTTCATTTAAAAGAAATTGTATAAAAAGCATATCATGTTGAAATATGAATGTTCATATATATTAAATACTTCTTTTGTCAATAAAGAATATAATAAATTAGTTTGATTTTGCTTGACAACTTTGCCTTTCAATTAGGCCTATATGTAAAGAACTTCTTTTGTCTTCTGCAAGGCTTCTAACTACAAAAGTTTAAAATAACAATTAAAAAATTAGACATATTATGATTTGTGAAATGAATATGTATAAATGGTATTTAGGCTACATAAACAATGATATTTTTAGTATGAGAACAAATTTAAAACTGGTATTGAAACATAAGCTTCGGCTAGGTATTGATAGAGTGAGACTACTTATAATAGGGCATGGTTTCTTATACTGGACTTGGTTTATTTTATGTGATTGGATAAATTATTTAGATAAAGAAGGTATTTTTGTTGATACTTATAATAAAGGAATAGAGATAGGCAAATATTTGATTAACATTTGGAGTGTGTGATAATATTGCTTTGATGAAGTTGATCTCACCCAGTGGTTCTTATAAAGTATATTATATTGAAGTTCTTCTGGATAACTTCCTGATATTAGTTAATTAAATTTTACAGTTCACTGATACAAAAAGTATTTAATTCGTTCTTGGCGTTAAATCACTTTTACTATTATTATTTTATGAGAAACTTTTCATACGAGAAAATGGCTTGCTTTCATCTCCATGCTCCATGGGTGGTGGGTGAGTGAGTGAGTGAGTGAGTGACCAGTGTAAAATTTGAAAGTGGTGCAATTTCAGGTGAAGTGGAAGAAGGGACTTTTTAGTCCCAATCTCGCCTGATTAAATTAAATAGACGTTTTTCATTTCATTCTTTTCAATGGTGGACTAGGAAGAGGGACTCTCCCTCTCTCTCTCTCTCTCTCTCTCTCCCTCTCCTTCCTTCCCTAAAGTCCCTTCTTCCACTTCACCTGAAATTGCACCACATGTTTAAATTTTACACTTGTCAATCACTAGAAAACTAGACTGGCTTTTCATTGGTGAAAAATATTTGCCATTGAATAAGTTTTTGGAAAATGTTTGTAAATTAATTTTGAGTTAAATTATATATGTATTATAATTAAATTTAGAATTTTTGACTAGTGACTTAAACTAAATATTTTTACTACGATACTAATAAACATGGTATATATGAATTATTCTATAAATAGGTATCTATTTTTATCAAATTATCAGGTGATTGTTTACATATACATATGTCTATTTATTATTTTTCTTTTGAAACGAGTTGAAATGTCATAAAATTCCCTCAAAGAAATTTAATTTGTTTCTTGTTATAATTTCAATGAGTTTGTGGTTGACTATAATTAATGATATATCTTATTACACAGTTATGAATTAAGAACAAAAATTTTTATACCTAACAAACTTAATTCTAATAACATAATGAGGTTGAATTTAACAATGCAATAAACTTCCTATATCTTAAAAATTGATGAAGTTCTTTGTAATAATCAGTGGTACATAGTAAATTATTATTAACATTAAGACATAGAAATTTGGAATAAACGTACATACATTAGAAATTATTACTATTAAGACACAAACATTTTAAATAAGCAATGAGTATTTGAACATTGGAATATATTACATTTTGGCATTTCATTTTTATGATTTAATGAATATTGAATTTATGATATATATGTATGTGATAGTTACATATTGAAGGAAAATGATATGATATTTTATTTACATCTCTTTTCTTCCTGGATGAGTAGTTGCTTTATTCTTGGTGTAACTTATATCAGTGTAATTAGTATATTGGAGAGATAGGACATCAGCAAACTTACCTTAGAAGACAAGTTCACTAACACCAGAGTAGTAGTAACATACACATAATCTCACAAATTTTCAATGCCACTGGCATTTTCTTCAGGTGGGTAGAGAGAGTGGTGTTAGTGAACTTGTCTTCTAAGGTAAGTTTGCTGATGTCCTATCTCTCCAATATTCCTGGCCTAGTGCCCTTTAACCTAACCTATTATATCGGTGTAATAAACTAATGTGGAAAGGTCCAAATTCCCTCTTATTGTCTAATGTTATAACATTATAGGAAGCTTTCCCTAACTTTCTGTGAATATTATATGGTCCTACATAAATGTCGAAAAGTGTAGATACAGCTTCTTATTACATAATTGGTACAGGATGGATTTGTCATTTAAATGTTTCAGGTTTTATTACTTCTATTTTATGTTCATGCTTATTACATAACCCTGCAATGTCTGAATGCGTGTATTGGAACAATAACTTCCCTAAACTGTTTCGTTGTTCTAGTGATATATTCTTGTTTTCCTCGAGTGCCTTACATATATCTTGAAATGAGACATGAGTTTAAATATATTTATTCCTCATCGTTGTGGATGTATTTAATTTAAAAGTATTTCATTTAAAAGTAACTATAAGTAAAGGTCCAAGATTGCAATGATTAAATAATCTTAGGACACCTAAGTACATCTCGAAGAGATGGATGATTGAAATACTATATCTGAGCAATCTGACGTTACTGCTAGAGTTGTACTCTTAGATCTATTACCCAAAATCAAAAAACGTTCATTTAGGTTTAGCATTTCATTTAAAAGTAATTTTTATGAAAAGCAATATATTAAGTTCCAAGATTGCAATGATTAAATAATCTTAGGACACCTAAGTACATCTCGAGGAGATGAATGATTGAAATACTATATCTGAGCAATCTGATGTTAACTGCTAGAGTTGTACTCTTAGATCTATTACCCAAAATCAAAAAACGTTCATTTAGGTTTAGCATTTCATTTAAAAGTAATTTTTATGAAAAGCAATATATTAAGTTCCAAGATTGCAATGATTAAATAATCTTAGGACACCTAAGTACACCTCGAGGAGATGAGTGATTGAAATACTACGAGGGTCGTCTCAAAAGTAAGTTACACTATTTTTTTAAAGCCGTTCTGTTGGCGCCAGAAGTCTGGGAGTCGCGGAGTATTTGCGTCTGGGCGTAGTGGCAGCACTGTAAAATTCCTATGCGCGTGCGTCGATCGATCGGCCAGTCAGACTACAGGCAATATGGAGACACCACTTGTTCCTACCGCCGATTGTGAAATTCGCGCTATTATTCGTTTTTTAACAGCAAAAAATAAAACTGCTACTGAAATTCATCATGAGTTGTGTAGTGTTTATGGTGAAGGTGTGATGTCAAGGCCAATGGTATCTCGTTGGCGTCAATCATTCATTGAAGGACGGACAACACTGCATGATGAACAACGAAGCGGCCGCCCCTCCACTTCTCGCGCGGCAACTGTTGTTGAAGATGTCAGAAAGGTCATTGACACCGATCGGCGCCTGACTCTTGACGAAATCCTTTGTCAACTGCCTTCTAATGTGGAAATAAGCCGTGCATCACTCCACAGGATTATTTCTGATGATCTTCATCTGTCAAAAGTTGTGCAAGGTGGGTTCCACGCCTTCTCACAGAACAGCACAAAGAGCAGAGAGTTGATGCTGCTTTGCAATTTCAACAATTTTTCAATGATGAAGGAGACAATTTATTCGATCGAATAGTGACTGGGGATGAGACCTGGATCCATCATTGGACGCCTGAATCGAAAAGACAGTGTATGGTATGGAAAGGAAAGGACAAACCAACACCAAAAAAAGCGAAAGTTGTGGAATCCGCTGGAAAAATCATGGCGACGGTTTTTTGGGACAACAAAGGTGTGTTATTGATCGACTACCTTCCTCGTGGGACTACAATAACAGCAGCACGGTATTGTGAACTTTTGGAACAACTGAGAAGAGCAATCCAGAACAAAAGAAGAGGAAAGTTGACGAAAAAAGTTTTTTTGTTCCATGACAACGCTCGCCCACATGCTGCTCGTCAGACCCAAGACCTGCTCACAGATTTTCGATGGGATGTTTTTGGACATCCACCTTACTCCCCCGACCTTGCACCAAGTGACTTTCATCTTTTCCCACACCTCAAACAACATCTTGGAGGTCGGCGCTTCGCAAATGACGATGAGCTGAAAGAACAGGTTGAGAGTTGGCTAAGCAATATGGCGGCAGAATGGTATGATGAGGGACTGAAAAAACTGTTACCACGTTACCAAAAATGTTTAGAAAATCATGGAATTTATGTAGAAAAATAAGGTTAACTTGTACTTTTCAAAATATATCATTTAAAATATTTTCTGATGTTTTTTATACTTTTAATAAAATAGTGTAACTTACTTTTGAGACAACCCTCGTATATCTGAGCAATCTGATGTTAACTGCTAGTGTTGTAACATTTACAGATCTATTACTCAAAATCATAAACTGTTCATTTAGGTGGTTGTGTTTCATTTAAAAGTGATTTTATGAAAAGTAATATATTAAGGTCCAGGATTGGAATTATTAAATAATCTTAGGACACCTAAGTACAACTCGAGGAGACAGATGATTAAAATACTGTATCTTAGAAATCTGACGTTACTGCTTGAGTTAACTATTAAAGAGCTATTACTCAAAACATAAAATGTTCTTTTAGGTGTTCAGTGTTTCATTTAAAAGTAATATATTAAGTTTTTAATACAGTTTAAAAAAAATCACCAATAAAATATACTTTTGCAAGGCCTTTCGCCAGCAATTTATATTTTGTGTTGCCTGATGATGCCAGCTTTGCTGGCGAAAGGCCTTGCAAAAAGTATATTTTATTGGTGATTTTGTAAAACTGTATTAACAACGGAATACCAATATCAACTCAATTTGAAATTACAATAATATATTAAGGTTCAAGATTGCAATGATTAAATAATCTTAGGACACCTAAGTACATCTCGAGGAGATGAATGATTGAAATACTATATCTGAGCAATCATTTAAGTATTTTTTTCATTTTGAAGTAGTTTTATGAAAAGCAGTATGTTGACGAATAATATTGCAATGATTAAATAGTCTTAAAAGGACACCTAAGTACATCTTGAGTAGATGAATGATTTAAATACTATGTCTGAATAATATGACATTACTGCTAGACACTATTAAATTACACATAATTATAAAACGGTCATTTAAATATTTGGTTTTCTCATTTTGAGCTAATTTTAAGAATAACCTGTGTATTCAGCAACAAGATTGTAATGATTAAAAAATTCGTAGGACACCTAAGTACTTCTCGAGGAGATGAATGATTGAAATACTATATCTGAACAATCTGATGTTATCTTCAAAAGTAAAACGAAGATCTCGAGTTATAGTCTATTGCCCAAAATCTTAAAATACTCATTTGGATGTTAAGTGTCCAATTTTACACTAATTTTATGAAAACAATGTACTCTCAATAGACTAATACAAGTCCTTTCCTGCATCTGTTTTAATTCATCTAATAGATTTTAAGCAAAACAACTCAGCCTACGCATTGGCAATCTGCCCATGAAGGCTATTTTCCTTAGATAATTTGTTATATTACAAACTTATATTATTGTTTTATTACTTTTTTTTTATTTGTGTAAAGGTAATTTTTTTACTATTGAATGGTGAAATAAAATAATCCACTTCAATTCACACAACGTTAATATAACGTGAAAGTGAATTTAGAGGATACTTATAATACCATTATCAATTTATTGTAAATACATACATACATTTGTTTTTTATTTGATCCAGTATAGGCAGATTATAGGATTATTTCATTCTTGATGTTGTGTTTTACTAAACAAATTAGAAGGATGAAAGTTTTGAAAATGGCACATTGCCCAACATATTCTACCATATAATCCTAGACCAAGTTCAATTAAGGAAGATGCAGTTGTTTTTGTAAGCATGTGAACTAAATTAAGATGGCTGAGTGGAATAATTGCCATTGAGGAGAAGTTACCTCAATAAAAAACTTAATTACTTAACATTAAAATAGCTTTAAGTCTTAAGATCATTCTGTACATATTGCTTTTGTATCATGCATAATGTTTGTTCTTTGGATATTAATATAGAGGGTAGGGGTGTGCGATGCATCGAATCAACGATTCGATGCACGACTAGTCAAAATGTCGATGCATCGAAAGTAACTCGATGCATCAAGTACCATGATGCATAAGCAATATTGATGTCTCAGATTCATTCTGATGCGCCAAAATCACGAATTATTAAGAAAAAAATTCTCTTCCTCTATAATATTTATTGATGCATCTTATAGAACTACTACTTTTATATTTTAAATAAAATATTTTACAATAAAGTAGTTGTAAAGTGATTATTATCAAGTTTTTTTTGTCATTGACAGTTTGCCTAATCTATTCTAGCTTCAAAGACTCAGAAAGATATATGTATTGTTTGAAGGGATATTATTTCAATTCGGTCAGTACATTATTTAATGCTTTTTCTTGTTATTACAGTACTCACCCGCAGATAGTCGACCGATTCAACTTCGGTTCGTTCTGAGGAGACAGGGATGAGTGCAATCGGACACAAACCTGATTATATCGTGATAATGAATACAGAGTCCAACTGGGAAATAACTCGTACATGATATCAATATGATAAAAGTTCATTAAGCAATGAGTATGGGTATCGTACTGTACGTGGGTACAGCGTACCATGAATTGTTGAACATTATATTCAGACAGTCCATTTAATTCAGTTAGTCGGCAATTATTTTGGGATCTGTATTTGATAAGAAATAATACAAATTGATAATTAATTTGAATAGTGAAATGAATTATGTCTTCAACTGTGTTTTTGAATATTGCTGATAACAGTCAAATATTGCTGATAACATCTGTCTATTCGTTATTGTGACTTTTGTTATTACTTCCTGTCTGATAGGGTACCTGGCCTAGCCATCCTTCTAACAAAACATTTCCCAAACAAAACACAGTATTATCTTGTTTCCTTTTATAAATTCAAACTGTTGCATTTTAACAATAATTCATGTTCGTCGATTTCAATTCAGTTAGCCCGTTGGCAATGTGTTCTAAAATACTTAACTCAAGATTATTTGCATTAAAAGAAAGTACAATTGAACTTAAAATATTAAAAACTATTAACATATACAGTATTTTCAACCTTTATATTAGAAAATATTTTAAATTAGAATTAATATAAAAACTTCAATTAATGAATTCAATAAATTACATTTATTGATATTGTTTTATTAATTTTAATATATTGACTAAATAATAATGGATTGTAATACTTGAATCAAAATTATGCTTCTACTTAACGAATTCTGTGATGTAGTACCTTTATTTATCTATGCTTATGTGACTTTGCATCAATATTTATTTCAGTCAATTCGTAAGTTAAAAAGGAATCAGTTATATGGCTGTTATCATGTTCCAACTATGATAGTGAGTAACAATAATTAAGTTATTTTCCATTATTTTATATATTCTTCTCCTTGCCTGTGACATATATTAAAATTAAACTTCGACAATTTTGACCAGTTACTCTCCCACAACAGCAAAGTAAAAACTAGGCATTTCAATTTAATACATACCCATCAAATTTCTTTGTTACTAGTTATTCCTATATTTGTCCTTAGTTACTTAATTATTTAAGCATGCTTAGTGCTAAACAAATTTATTAAGCCCTAAAATTGTATTTAAAAATGAAGCCTACTGCATTCTGTTAATCCATTCATCTTACATTCCTTATATTATTTTTAATTGACTTTCTTATTTTGATATAAAGTTAATTTTTATATATTTGTTGCATACATATAACAAAAACTAGCTAGCATTTATATGATAAAAACATGTATGTTTAAAATTATCTTTCTTTGTAATAACAAGATATGGTACCTGTAACAAAAGGTATTATTGTACTCAACCGCTACTAAAACTTAATAAAAACCATAAATTCTTTATGAGTGCATCAATCGAGTTGTATTGAATCGAAATTCTTTGAATCGCATTGCTGCATCAAATTAAAAAAAAAATTTGCTGCATCGCACACTCCTAAAAGAGGGGTTCAAGGTTGAGTGGAAGAGAGGACTTCATAGTCCTAACTCCGCCTTTAAATAAAGACATTCATTCATTCATTCATTCATTTCAACAAACCCTGAAAATGTAAAGTAAATTTTAATATAACTTTAAAAAAAGGCAGTATCAGTATTGTAGAAAACTTGATGAACTTGTTTTGTAAAACTCTGCTAAACACTAAGACCAAGAAGATCAAATTCAAAAAGAAAAATTCAAGAACATTGGTGGGTTAAATTCTGTTATAACAAGATTAACTGGAATGTGCATTTCTTACAAATTATTTTGGCCTCAAGTTAGTACACCTAATCAGAGAAATTACTGTATTTATCCTTCAAAATGTTCAGAATGAATCTACAGTTATTAGGATAACTTAGATTTATTTTAAGTTTTTTATGATCAATGTGCTTTACTGAAGATTTGCTTTTCATTGGCTTCAAAACTTACAATGTTACTTACAGTTCAGAAAATGTCTTGCCAGTACATGCTCTTTGCTGTCAGCTTTATGTCATCTCATTAATAAATAATTTTCAATGTTTATTAGTAATTTTTTGAAATAAATATATCATAGCAACATCGGTTAAAAATAAAATCTGTTTCACGACTTGTTTTTGCATTTCAGGAAAAAAATTATAACATTATTAGATCAATTTTACACATTTATCCATGTATAATAATCTCAGGAGGCACATTGATTTTTATATTTTTTGGATTTTAATGTTTGTTTATTGTTTTCAGGTGTTAAGCTGTTGAATAAACTTTTTAATTAAATTCATGAGATTGTGATTTATTTATATATCCCTCTTTATGTCCCATTTAAATTGTAATCCGTTACATTTTTGGATTCAATTAATCATTTATTTTTACCTTCAACATATTAGTAATAACAAAACTTATTTATTTCATTTCATTAGTCAATTTAATTTTGTATTCAATCAGCGAAGTGATTAAAACAGCAACTACTTGGTAGACACTAGTATGTAGTGTTAGCGTTATCTCAAATCGGAGTGATTAAACAAACGCTAACACTCCAAAGTCACATCTACGCCCGTCCGGAAATACTGGAGATATATCTACGGGTGGATATAACTTCACCGTAGTTGCAACTACCTTTCCTGTCTGGACTTGCGCTCCCCACTCCTCACTGCCACCGTTGCAGCTCTGTCCCAACTGTCCTGTCGCTGACACTCTCAATACACATACAGTTGTTATGCTCCCACGATTTGTGCTTTTCTACTTTCATTAATGGATTTTTTAAATCATGTCTTCGTCTGAAGATGAAGTTGATGTTGAGAAGAAAGTGACAGACAGAGAGTTATTTATAAAACTTCTATCCGAAAATACAGTACTGTTGGACAAGCCTCGCTTACCCAAAATTATTTTTGAAAAGAAAATGGCATGGGAAACTGTTTGTTCGGAATATTCAACGTTAACAGGAACTCTTGTTACTGCCTCTCAAATGAACAAAATGTTGCAGAACATAAAAACTAAGTTGAAGAAAAAGACAGACATCAAGGAAACAGGAAACAAAAAAATAAAATTGAAAGAGTGGGAAAAGTTATTTTTGTCAATATTGGGTGAGGCTGAAAATCCAGTTTTTACTAAAGTTCCAGGAAGTTTCACAGCAGGAGTTGTAAAGTCTATGAGTGTCACAGAAGTATCAGAAAAGTCAAATGACAGTAATGAAACGTCTGCAAAACCTTCCATCTTCATCCACTTCACATAACAATACTTATGTGCGACCTTCCGTAAAAAAAGCATTAAACTATGAAACAGATGACACCAAAGACCTTTCAACATCTCAACTGCAACGAATTGTTCTATTGCAACAATTCCAGCTCCAAAAGATCCAAATTGAAAGGGAGAAAATTAAATTGGAAAAACTAAAACCTGAATGCACAGAAAAAAGAACTGAATCAGTGACAAAACCCTACTTCCTAAAAAAAA
The DNA here is from genome assembly GCA_035578905.1 of Stictocephala bisonia. NCBI lineage: Eukaryota > Metazoa > Arthropoda > Insecta > Hemiptera > Membracidae > Stictocephala > Stictocephala bisonia. The sequence goes on along the minus strand of JAQJVL010001707.1, from coordinate 92,110 downwards.
AAAAAAAAAAAAAAAAAACCACACAAGTTGCTACTATGCTCCCTGCTTCTGCAAAGTATAGCAGCAAAGATCGTGGTCATATCAGTTGTACAGTTGTTCACTCAACCCAAAAATGTAAGGCACCTGTACACTGTACAGTGGTAAAATTATCAAGTAATATGACCTCAATCGTTGCTACTATACTTTGCAGAAGCAGGGAGCATAGTAGCAACTTGTTTTTTTTTTTTTTTTTGTTTTTTTTAGGAAGTAGGGTTTAGGATAAGAATTTATTTTATTACAATATTAAGACAGTTAATTAATTAATGAAACTAGAATGTTTTGGTCAAATATTAACCTGTTTCAGTTACTTTTTCTGGTATGAATTACATTTAAATAAAAGAAAGCATATTATTCCGCTTTTCTTCTCCACGTAGTTTCGTTGCATTGTTCTCGATCATCCCTCCGCCAATATCTTCTTCAACTAATGCGTCTTCATCCAAGTTCCCATCAGGTTCCTCATCCACATCATCAAAGTTTAATGATTCTTTGAGATGTTTGGCTACATTGTGCAGCACAGCACAGCTGACCACAACTTTAGGTATTCTCGGTAACTTTACTCTTATGCAGTTACTAAGGATTGGAAATCGTATTTTGCGTTGTCTGAACACTCTTTCCATAATCACCCTTTCCTTTGTATGAATGCGATTGAATTGACACTGAATGTCGTCTTGGGGTGGTTTGAAAGGTGTGGTCAGCCATGGGGATATTCCGTAGCCGGAATCACCAAGCAAACACGCTGCGCCACCATATCTAGAAATTATCTCTCGGACTACACTCCTTCTCCATATTCTCGAGTCATGTACGGAGCCTGGCTATTCTGCAGAAATACTAGTGAATATTTCCTCTGCATCACATGTGGCCTGCACATTAATACTTGAGTAACCCTTACGATTGACATTTATCTCCGAAATTTGAAAGCTTTTTTATTTCAACATGGGTGCAGTCTAATGCACCCACAACAGTTGGCAAATTGAAATGGGTTTGCCATATCACCTTAGCATTATTTAATTCTTGAACTGTGTTTGGGAAGTGAATTCATTGTTCAGCTGTGTTTAGAATGCAATCCATAACGTAGTTTATATTTTTACACTGTTGAGCCTTCCACTCCAATGTCTTCTGCAACACCACTTTGAAAACCAAGATTAGCGACAACGCAAAAAAATTTTCATGCGCCGCCTTGGAGAAAGTGCTTTCTCTCGAGTTTCATCACTCGGAGGAAGGAATTCAGAGGCTAGAAAATCAATACTCTCCGATTCGAAACGCAGTAATTGCTTACATTTATTTAAAACTCTTCTTTCTTGGAAATTTCTTCTCTCGCGAACGTGTAGAAACATCGCCATCATAAGGTCAAGAGAAGAAAAATAATACTGTTTGGGGGAGAGTCTGTTGTCCCAATACAATATTGGAAGCTTTATTTATATTTAAAAAAACAAGTTTTTTGACAGTTTACCACAAATTATTAAACAGGAGAAAAATCAAAATAAATTTCTTAAATTATTAAAAGAGTTTTTGATAGGCTCTTAATTTTACTCCATTAATGAATTTATACTTCTGAACCATTAACCCTTTCCACGCGTATTACGGGATTTCTCGCAACGTTATATTTACGTAAAACGCGTATTACGGTATTTCTCGCATTTGAATATTTTGAGATAAATATTTAAATTTAAGCGATAAAACTATACTAACGTGTACGTAAATGGTTATTGAGGTAATTTTGAAGACAACAGAAAGGATGACGTTTTTTGTCATCGTGACCTTCACGCACCGTCGCCATGGCAACCGAGCGGCCATTGTGTGCTGCTGCGCCGCGCGTATTACGGGATTTCTCGGACCACCCAGATGAGTGTTTTGAGTTATTTCACACAAAAAAAAAACATTCTAGGGATACTTGTAAGTGCTTGTATGTCATCTATATTAGTAAACTTGTAAATAATTATTATGATTACATATATATTTTAGCTTAATCTAATTTAATTTTTTTATAGATTTATGAGTAAATAAACAGAATAATTGTTCAACAATGGGAATTTTACAAATTGCTGTATATTAAATATTGATTTAAAAATACCAGTTTGGATTGTGTTTTCTTAACAGTTGTTGGCCTTATAACAAAATTCTAAATAGAACTTTAAACATTTTTAAAATATTTTTTTAAATTTATGACACGTTTAACCCTTTCGCTTCCGACGTCCGATATATCGGACGTCATGGTTTTTTCGAAAACTTCCAACGTCCGATATATCGGACGTCCGCGGAAAATTTTTTTTCAGTTACTAAAATTCGTCCGATTATTATGAAACTATAGCAACGTATGCATAAACATACAGGTTACACTAGAAATTAGGTTTTATCGTCTTTTGAATAATAACTTTAATTTTACGCATCTTTGAATTTGAACGTCTGTGACTTACAACTTAGCCTTTAGCATATGTGTCCGTTTGATGTCAGCTGTGTTGCGTATTACTTTTAGTTGTTTTTAGAGTGTTTTATTTATTTCATAATTAGTATTTGCTTCTTTATAGTTTGTTTAGTGTTTATATCGAAGTGTAAATATGAGTAACGGTAGACGAAAACGAGAACGATCGCCCATTAGCGAGAACACTATCCTCCATGAATTGATTGCGAATCAGCGTAAAAAAATTCTACAACTCAGACATTTTTAAAGGTAAGACCATACAAATTTGTAAGCATGTTAGCAACAAGATTATCTTTAAAATGTATATCTTGAAAATGTTCTAAGATTTTTTTTGTGCACTGTAGGTTAGTTCAAACTACAAAAATAAAAAAAATTAAAAATTATTTATACATGTATATACATATAAATAAACATTTTTTAACTAATAAATATTACTTTATCAATTATATTTATAGAGAATTTAATGACAAAAAAAACAAAACAAAAATCATTCAATTCCATTCATAAATAAAAAATATATAGCATATTTTTTAAAACAATGCATTTTCACCAAAAAGGACCTTGGAAGTCTTCGCAAATACCACATAACGGACGTCGGAAGCGAAAGGGTTAAAAGAAATAGCAAATTTCTTATTTAGCGTGCAAAGGGTTAAAATGGAATTTTATTGCTATTGTTTTTTTGTTGAATAGTTTGCTATGTTTATTGTTTAAGGTTACAAAATGTTTAAGTTGTCTTTAAATTGTAATTAAGGCTGACACTATTTCTGTATAATATGTACTAATATGAAATAAAGATATTTTGATTGATTGAAGCATGTATACAAAAAAGTAAAACCTGGAAAAAATTCACATTCTTAAAACTAACAATAAAGATGCATGTTAACTCAACTCAAGAGAAAAAAAATTTTGTGATTGGTTTTTACAAATGGGTAACGGAAGTAGGGTTTAGGATATAACAATAAATAGTAACCGTAGAGTTGATGTAGTAGATTTCCAGAAACGTTTATGCCGAGAAATCAAACTATAATTAATTTAATTTTTAATACAAATCTAAAACTAGCTATGTAAAAACGTTTTCAAATAATGTGTCCATTAAGTGAATGTCTATATGAAAATTGCATGGAATTGGAAATAATCACTGGGTCAGGCAAAGGTAATATATGCTTTTTACCAAGAATAAATCTAATCTCAACAAACCCAAATATATCTTTTCCACATGTCAAGAAAGCAATTTCCTGTAAGATTTACTTTTGCAATATAAATTAACAAGGCACAAGGCTAAACCTTTGAGAAAGCTGGTATTTACATGAACAAACCAGTGTTTACACATGGGCACTATTTGTTGCATTTAGTAGAGTAAAAATCCCAGACGGAATAAAATTGTTTATTGAAAATGCAGTCGACCAAAGCAATGAAACAGACAATGTTTACACAAAAAAATATAGTGTACAGAGAAGTTTTAAGACAACAATAATACCTTATTAATTTGTATACAGGGTGGACAGAAGTCATTGTTAAAAAATCTTTCTGGTGAAACTACTAGATATTAGTGAAAAAAATGGAAATATTATTTTCTTCACCCCAACCATCTTTAATTAATAGACATTTTGTTGTTACAAAAAACATGTTTTGTTTTAGTAAAACTTAGTTTTCACCATTATTCATTAACATTTTTTCACTTTTGGTGTTTTTTTTTAATCTACACGACATTTTACATAGGAATTCAAGGTAAACAAATTTTTCATTATAAGTTTATTATAAACAAATTTGTGACAAAGTAAAATTTTAAGCTTTTTAAAAAATAAGTCACAAGATATACAAGATGAGAACTTGCGTAAAATAGGGCTTGAAGAGAGGCCAATAACAGAAAAAAACTTGCCCGTTTTTTTAACTTTAAAATGATATAATACAACTTTACTCTCATAATCGTCTTCTAATGTTAAATACAGAATCTATGCTGAAAAACAAGGTTTGCCTAATAAAATGAATGCCACAAGATCATTGACATAGTCACAATAAAATTATTAAAAAAAATTCATTTACAGCCAAACATTTTTTATTATTTTTTTTTATTTACTAAAGTATGTATGTTATTTATAAGATCAACACCTAAAAGTAATGAAAGAAGAAACACGCAGAAAATAATGTAATCTACAGAGTATGCTTAAACTGTCTGCATATGTTTCTTATGCAATGTAAAAATGCTTTCTCTGGCTCTGACTGTCACATTCAAAGTTAATTTGTCACGCACCTTTTGGGCAGCTAGCTGAATTATGTTGCTCAGTTCTTCTGAGTTCTTATTTAAGGGGCTGAATAAACTTAATTTTTCATCATGCGTAGGAGAGAGGTCAGGCGATCTGGCCGGCCAAGGTATGGTTCCAGCGTGACCTGTTGACATAGGGTAGTTGTTTTGGATTCATAGATTAAATATTTAACAGCAACGTTTTAATTTTATTTATTTAGATAAAAAGCCACATGTTTAGTATAAATTTGGGACATCTTAAATGCACCATAATCTATAAGAAAAGAGCATAACAAATACACTCACAGTCTTGTCATTAAAAACCAGCTTCTTACTTAGTTATCACATCAGCACAGTATAACTGGTGTGAACTGGACATTTTTTAAAAATTCATTTTACTTCAAACTGAACAGTCATTTAATAACAATATTTTTTAAATGTAAAGTTGTAAAAGTTATTTTAAGTTGATGTATAATAGTAATAATCAATGTTATATAGGTTTTGCAATTTATTATCGTTGTCATTGTTAATCTGTCAGACTAATTATCAAAACTACTCATTGTTTCCTGTTATGAGGCCGTTTCCATACTTCTTAGATTTAAGACGCCTTGCTTCCGTTTATAAGACATAGTAAGGATATGCTAGAACAGTGATTCCCGACCTTTTATTTCAAAAACCACTTAATACAAGTATTGTCATACTTCAAGATATTTTAGATATATACAAAAACGATCTATTTTAAATTTGCATTTAGATTTTAATAAACTGCAAATAAAACATTTTTTGTTTGCAGTTTATTGTTTTTTTTCTTTGCAAAAAGAAAACAAAAGTTTTTAGTAAGTAGTGTATTATAAAAAAACCAGCCAACAATAGAGTAAAATTATTCAAATGTAATAAAAAAATGACTATTGTAATAATATTTAGTGATTAGTATTTCAATTTTTGGTTTAGAGATATTTTGGTGTGGCAAGCATTTGAACTGCAGCGTCTTACTAGAAATCAAATAAACATCGAGGGTTACTGCCTGCTATTTTTTGACAGTCTTTAACCATTACATTCGTATCAGGCATAACAGATATTATAAAGTACTTTGCATTAATGTATCTTTTACAAGTATAACATGCAGTGATGAAATGTACTGTATGGTGAACATTCCCTACATTATTTTTGTTTTTCGCTGTAAAGTATTAAAAAATTACATATGAACCTTCTGGTGGACCACTTGTGATCTTGTCGCAGACTAAAAGTTGGGTGGAAATCACTGTGCTAGAAGATATAGGATACCAGCAAAATGAGATTATCAATGAAATGAAAAATTTCTTAATTTGTGTGGTGAAGTGATGATTCAACCACAAAAATATGAGTAAATTTATATGTGATACAAAATCCAAAAAAATTAATCTAATGTGAATAAAACAAAATCAAATTAACTTAAACAGAATACATTTTACATAATACATTATAAATTATGAAAATATCTAAAGACTATTTAAGTTTATTCACTACTTTTATTCATACATGGTTCGCTCACATGCATGCCCCCCCCCCCCAAGTGCCGCCAATCCCCCTCTACTGCAGTTCACGCAGCATCTCCCTGACCTCCACCCCAAAGTGAGCACAGTTTTCTATACTATCAGAACTTTCAAATTATCAGAAAGAGAATTCCACAAATATCATGAAGTGGCTAAAAAAGATTGATTGAAAATCGTAGTTCAATGTTGTGGAATCAAGAGAAATAGAGCTCCTCTTCGTGTATGATGAGAACTAATTTGGGACAAAAAAAAGAATATCTTTCGGAGATGTAAGATGGTAAGTTTAATCTGATGATAACATACATCAGTAAGGATATAATTCTTGGAGTAGTTTCAAAACACTTAAGTATTCAACAAAATAAGTAGTAACATTATTGAATCGTCCTAGGTTGAAAATGAAACGGATACAGTAATTCTGTGCACGTTGCAATCTCTCCGATCAACAGTCATATCGTTAATGACTATGTCACAGTAATTGAAGTGACCAGAGTCGGTGAAGACTTAACATTGAACAGAAGGAAAAAGCAAAACACTTTAAACTATGGATGCCAGCAAAGACTTGCAAGCTGCAGTAACATTTTCATTCCACGTCAGTGTATTGTTGATGTTAAGATTTTTTTTTTTACCTTGTCAGTATTCAAGTTCATAATTATTCAGTTTTAGTTTTGGGAAGTGTTGAAAGTCAATTTGAGAAAGGAGCTGTCCCTAACACAAAGGTTTGAGTATTAGTCTCATTCAGTTTTAGTCCTCGTTTATCAGTGCTCGTAGTGATTGAGTCAATGTCCTTGTTGTTCAAAGATACAGAAGCATTTGCATCTTTATATGCACTTATAAATCGTCGGCGTATAAGTGGAATTTAGCGTGATAAATAACTTCAGTAATATTGTTGATGTACAGGGAAAATAACAAAGGACCAAGGACAGAGCCTTGGGGTCCCCTCGTGTTGACCAGTTTATCAATCTGAGTTAATGAGAAATAGAATATTCCTGTTACTTCAGTCACTGCTCATATGAAGTAAGGAGACTCATATGAGAAGGAGACATTAACCATTTATAATTCATCTTGATTGGATTACTTGGTTTAGTAATTGAAATAAATAATAAAAATTTTTGTCAATCGGTATCAGCAAACATAAACATGAAATACTTTAAACAAACTTTCATGTGTAGTAGAAGCAGATATCAGTTCATCCAAAATGATAGCTCAGTTCTGGGTTGCTGAGTGGTGAGTGGCTCGTACAGGCCAGAGTGTTCAAGGATGTCTAAATCTCAACTGTTAGTACATACTATTCAGGTGCAACATGAAGGACAATTTGCATGTCCTCAGCTCATTAGGTAGTACTGGTGCAACTATGCGGTGAAAATTTATTCCTGGTGCTGTGCATGAGTCACTGTTGATAAGTCAAGTAACATATCCAGAGGTAATTCAGTTCATGTTGAAACTTGGGTATACATAATTTTAAATCCGACAGTATCGTGACTCATCTCCACACTGCCATTTTTGTGTGAAGAGCACGATTTCAGTGGCTTCACTTAGGAGCCAAAATGCTGTTCATGTTTTCATGAGTAAATTTCAATTGGTCAAATTGGTTTTAAGATGGGCAAACATTGCCTGATAAAGCTACTTCTTGTAGTAATGATTGTCAGCTGATGAAACAAAGAAAACTAGTTGAACAAACAAAAACATTGTATATTTGATACAATATTTATAGATTGCTATCAGTTTCAATTATTAACCTCTCTTGCAGCAAGGTTAAGAAAAAGAAGCCAAGTTTCCAGTACGGCTATGGTTTCACCTTTTAATTTGAAGATATCAGTAACACAAGAGGGTGTCGAAAAGAATGATGATTTAATACTGTGGTATTTAAGTAAAATAATATACAGATGTTTTTATAAAACACATGTTAATTATTACTTTGTTTATGTTTTAAAAATAAACATTGAAGTTAGTAAAATGTCTCATTTAGTTATTCTTAAAATATAATATTGGCGATGATGAATAAAAAAAGCGTGTAGCATTTCATGAGAATAAGAATGATATCAGTAAACAGATGGAGAAGTTTGTATGTCAACCTTATGATGAAACATCAAACTGGGAAGATTATGGGTTAAATTTTCTTCTTTTGTGTAAGGTTAAAGGATTAGGAGATGAAACTCAACAAGCTGGGGAAGCTCGAAGAGACCTCTTACTGGCTTATGTGGGCCCAACATCATTAAAAAAGAGGTTTTCTTCTCCCTAAAAAGATTTTTGAGTGTTCTTGGGATGACTTGTTATAAGCCTAAAAAGCGGTGTTTACTGCTAGACTAGATTTTGAAAAATGTAAAAGAGGAGCAGGAGAAAGCTTCTCTAACTTTGTGATGTGGTTGAAAGAGCTTGGATGGCTGTGCAAATACAAAGGAAATTATGAAGAGAGGATAAGAGATAGGTTTGCAAGTGGTGTAGATTTCCCTAAATTTGAACTCGAAATGAAATGACAATGAAAAACGACTTTATTGTTACTTCTTGAGGCGAAGTTAGGGCTGCAAAGCCCTCTCTGCCACTTCTGGCCTGATGGATTGAATTCTGATGGCTCTCAGTAAACTCTTCAACAACTATTAGAACTGGCAGAATCAATTGATAGGGTAAGAACTGAAATATCTGGGAAAGATACTTATAGTGCCCTAGTACAAAAAATTACCAAGAAAAGTAATTTTAATCACACCAGTACCTCTCACAATAATCCCGGCGTAAGATTTTCAATGGAGAACAATGTTTTAGATGTGAAAATTCACATAGCAATGATAAATGTCTTGCTAGACAATGTAAGTATTATAACATTTACATTGTCTAGCAAAGCGGTTCCACTTTCATAGCTTATGGAAATAACACCAGGGCCGCCCAGAGACTTTTGGTGGCCCCGGGGCAAAGTTTACCATGTGGCCCCTTCCTTCACTTCAAAATAAATTTAATTACTCTGATTGTCAAATATACTATAATTGATATCTTACTTTTAGCACATTCTACGATATTCTTACCATCTCTTTCGTTAGATTACTATTGTACGAGTAATGAAGATTCTTGTTCATGGACGTTTTCTCAGGGCTAGCTGCGAAGCTCCGGTAATTGTCTAGTTGTCATATACTTTTTAAACATTCCCTTAAGTATTACCACTACAATAACATCAATCTCTTATAACAAAACTGCTATTCTTTAATGTTAAATAAATAATAACAAACCAAGCAATGCCACAGTCAGTTGCATAGTTGGACGCAGCAGCTCTTCGATCGTCAGGGCAGGAGCCATCCTCGCCAATGATATTAGCTGTGGGTGAAGGAGGGAGGGGCCAATAAATTAGTATAGGCCACTTGGCTTCGCTAGCTAAAGAGCAAGTGGCCGATTGTTCACGAAGTAAAATAATTTGGCGAGCGCGAACATCTAGTGCTTTAAAAACAGTCAACTGAGATTTGAGGTTATGTTATTGTTTTCAAAACAGGTTGTAGACCACTGGCTACGTAGCTTATTGATGTTGGACATTAAAACATCTAGTTTATATTCGTGATTTTAGTTTGTCTTTGTGCTAAACTTTAAAACTATTCAATTTTTATTTCACAGGCATAAAAGGCATTTAGTACCAACTCAATTTTCTCAGCATAAAACATAGTAAAATGTATGTCTGTCAAATTGGATACTATATCATTGAAGTACATCACAGTGTACACGTCCGTACAGTGACAGTGGTATTGACAAACCCACACACCCATTCACGAACAGTGATATCAATGACCTACAAATACACTAAGACGAAAAGTAGCCATGTTAAAATTTCAGACCAGTCGTCCAGGTAGAAACTCGACTTTACGCAAACGGCCACTAGGAGGCACGAGCGCTCGCCCGCCTGCTCCCTGACTTTCGGAGCAGCGCTCGTAGCGGCTGTTTGCGTAAGCTTCCCTCCCGATTGTCTGAAAAATTCCCATAAGAACTTTTCGTCTTAGTGTATTTGTAGTCATTGGTGATATTGACCCTCCCGCTCAACAATACACGTACAGTGGTTCAATCTTAGTTAATTTCACTTATCACGCAACAAACAATAAATAAATACTGTATTAATGATTGTCAAAAATATAAATGGCTTACTCGTTCGTCAGTGACAGTAAACAATTATGAAAACTATTTTGATTGGTCGTAGATTTGTTATGTTAATGAATGACAACATTAATCAATTATGCTATTTGTTTGGGAACAACCTGTACGTGGGCATAATTGGTTTTTAATCAAGAGCTACTCTACTGAATATGTTGAGAATACACCCCTGTTCCTGTTACAGTTTCAGGGTAAATTAAACCAGACAATAAAAGAGTTACAACAAGTTAAATGTCACAAAATATATATTATTCAAAAGGAGTTGTACAAATCTGAACAATGATGAAGCTGTTTTATCTATTAACGGTGTACTTAAGAGCTTCTCTTTTCATTAAGACCTATGTCATAATATATTGGTAAAATGTCTTTACGAACATCTATGTCATAATAACTAGTAAATTTAAAATGTCAAAGGAAACATTAGAGTAGAGGGAAAGTAAAAACAATTGCATGTACAGTAAACTCTGGTTAACCGGTTAAATATGATGGAAGGTGAATCCGGATAGTACAGAACGTAACAAAATTATAATTTTTAGACAATGTTATGCCACGCAATTCCTTCCGCGATAGCGTAGGGCAAGTTGAATGTAATGCATCATACACACATATTGTTGCACATCCGGTAAGCGAGCAGTGATGTTGTTGTATGCATATTTACCAGATTTAAGTACCTAGAAATCTACTGTAATTTAATGATTTCATCGTTAATTTATTCTTTTTATACTGTAAAAATATATAATTTACTTTGCAGTATATTACAATACTATATTGAAACATTTATAGTCTAGCTTTATTGATTTCAATAAAACGTTACCACAAATTACTGGGCCTAAACTTTAGCTTTTTGTACTCTCAAAATCTTTAAATGGAATATGAATCATAGCAAATTAAATTAATTGATAATTATAGTAGTTTACTAGGAAATCCAAAAGAACGCATTAAATTACAAAAATATCACTCTATAAAATATTACAATAACAAAATATTTCTTTACTGGACGACAGTTACCAAACATACTGATGACTGACGATGTCCCCGATCTACCCTTCATGATAATTAATCGAACTCTTCCAGCCAAGTTGTTACAACATTGTATATTTTGCCTGCTAGTTTTTTTGGGTGCAAAACACAGTTACTACTGAAATACGACTACTATTTCTTAAATTTAGTGCATATATTGAAAAATTAGCTGATCAGTGCCGGAAAATAGTCCAACGTTCGAACGGAGTGCCGCCGCCTACTACCAGCTTTGAAACCAAGTTTGTAAGAACCTTTTCTCATAAAGACTTTTCGACCTTTTTAAAATGACAAATTTAAAATGTTTTTACTGTAATTTTGTTTGCTTATTTAATTGTGTTGTTCTTAGGCTTCCACTTTTTTTATTACAATTTATTAATTTGCATACTTTAGGCCGCAGGTTACTGTTCACTCGTTTTCACATTATATAGATATATTATTTTGCTACGATGAGTCAAGGGATTTTCGAAACACTAAATCAAGATTATTTATCTACATAAAAGTTAAAGTTCGTCATATTTTACCAGGTGAAGTTAGGGGCTAAAAAGCCCTCTCTAATACTTAACGTGGGGACCAACGGCTTTACGTGACTTCCGAACCACGGAAGTCGGCAGGGCAAAACCTTTTAGTGGTAAGATCGGGAATCGAACCCGAACCGATTGCGTGGCAAGCCAACGCCTTAGCCCCTTAGCTACGGCCGCTCCAATTTTTGTGTGAACAGAATAGCTTTAGCTAATTTAGAATAGAATTAGCTACGGCCGCTACATAAACAGAATTTGTGAAAAAAATACAAAATAAGGATAAAAGCTTAATCAACAAACCACTACAAATACAAATCAATTCGTAATTGCTGTATTATCTTAAGTTTATAATAGTAATATATCATAACTAATGGTTTTGTAAGGATAATAACGTGACCAAGCGATTGATTTTCTTACCATTAAAAGCCAAGATAGAGTTAAATTTAGGACAAGTATAACAATTTTGTTTGAAGTAGTATATACTTTTGAAATTAAAGTTAAAAAATAAAACATACAGAAACGTTCTTGTCCACCTTGTATTAAACACGTCCAAAAACGGAGTTTTGAGTAATAAAAATGTAAAGTTAGTGGGTCTTTTGACATGTTTTATATATAAATAGTGTACGAAAACAGGACATCTCATAGAGGTGGCCCACTGTCCACACAACTCAAGAATATTTATATGTTCGCAAACTGGAATTTATATTTTGGTGTGTTCACAAGCTGCATTCCTTTACACTTGTTCGCAAACAAGACAACTGGCGAGGGGTACAGTTGCAGTCACACACCAACCAGAGCGTATGCTGTCACACCACTGTCGACCGCTGACAAACTTCAAAGACCAGTGTTCAACTTGTTCCAAAAGGCTCCCTGGTTGCTATAAAACCAATGGTTTAGTTTAAACGTTTTAAAACTAAAACTGGAAGACTTATCTGGCCTAATATTACTTTTGGCATTTTGATACAGGCCTGAATCGTTTCTTATCTAGTAGATTATTAAGTATTTTCATTTTTGTTGCATGAAATGTGGCCCCCCTGTGAACTAAGTCTGTGTGGCCCCGGGGCAATTTGCCCCTTTTGCCCCCCCCTCTGGGCGGCCCTGAATAACACACTTGATATTCTGGGAGAGTGTTATGTTAATGTGGATGTTTGTAACGAAATAAAAATCAAGAGTGGCTGTAATTAATGGCAATGAGGAGTCATTGTTTGGATTATCTTGGATGTTATCCTTTAAGATGAAATTGCTGTCACATGTAACAGTTCCTAAAGGCAAAGAACAACCAGTATTGCCAAGTGTACAGACTGATGACATACTGAAGGACTTTTGGGAGGTATTTTATGATAAGTTGGGAACATTAAAGGGATATGAGGCAAAAATACATATACAAGAAGATGCTGAGCCTAAACGTTTCCCAGTACGAAGAGTTCCATTCCCCATGAAACAAAGAATAGAAATGGAACTAGATAGATTGGTTAAAGCAGATGTACTGGAGAAAATTGATCCTGCAGAAACACCTGGGCAACTCCTACAGTGAATATAGAAAAGCCCAATGGAGTTATAAGAATTTGCGGTGATTTTCGGGTGACTTTAAACCCAAGCATAATTTTGCATTCAACATTATTACCTACATATGCAGACCTTACAAATAAGTTATCCGGTAGAAAAGAGTATTCAATCATTGATTTAAAAGATGCTTATTTTCAGTTGAAAGTGAAATAGGAGTATAGGAAATATCTGGTAATAGCCACACACAACTGTTACTATAGATACAAAAGATTGCCTTTTGGGTTATCAGCTAGTCCTAGCATTTTTCAACGGTATATGGAGCAACTACATGGTAATTTGCCTCAAGTTAGTGTACTGTTAGATGATATAATCATAACAGGGAAGGGTCGAAATGAATAAATGAAAAATTTAATGCAAGTTCTAAAAAGACTAATGAGTGTTGAACTAAAAGCTAAAAAAGAAAAATGTAAATTTTGTCAGAAGTCTGTAAAATATGTTGGCCATGAAATTGACAAAAGTGGTATACATCCAACGGAGGATAAGGTCAAGGCAATAAAAAACACACAATCCCGAACAAACAGAAGCGATTGCGATCATTTTTGGGATCAATAAATTACTATGAGAAATTCATACCAAAGTTACATGCTCTATGTTCAGATACCAGGTACCAAGACAAAATGGAAGTGGACTAATAATGAAGAGTCATGTTTTCAAAAAGTAAAATCCATTCTCTCAAGCAATGATACTGTGATTCCTTAAGATGAATCGAAAGAAGTAATTTAGCATGCGATGCGTCAGAAGATGGTTTAGGTTTATGGTGTTAGGAAGATGGTTTAGGTTTAGGTGTCCTGATGCACAGGTTAAATGATGGAATAGAGAAGCCGATAGTGTTTGCTAGTAAGACTTTGACTCCCACAGAGAAAAGATATGCTAATATTGACCGAGAGCACTAGCAATATTATTTGGTGTTTGAAAATTTCATCAATGTATATACGACCGGCACTTCATATTGGTATATTTGGACTCTTCAATGTATATTTGGAAACTGTAGAGACCTTCCTAAAGTAGTTAACAATAGGCTTGTGAGAGGGCTATTGAAATCAGTCAGTATAATTACGATATTGAATACAGAAAAGGAGAAGAAAAGGTCTATGCAGATGTTCTTTCGAGATTTCCCACTTAATGTAATATTCCAGTTGATAACATTAAATTTCTTAATGTTGAAAAAATAGAGACGATTTTATCTTTGAAAAAACTGAAAAGACAAACTTCACTAGATGATGAAATGAGAACGGTAAAAAGTTCTATAATAAATTTATGGCCTGAAAACTCACCCAATGTTAAAATCCTACTAGCAAAAGAAGGATGAACTGACCATAGAAGATGGTATTCTGCTATGGAATGGAAGAGTTATAATACCAAAGAGGATGAGGCCTGAAATCTTAAGACTATTGCATTGTGGTTACCCAGGAATATCTTCAATGAGATCGATAGCACGATATTATGTGTAATGGCCTCAGATTGATGTGGACATTGAACTCCTTGTAAAAAGATGTGTTGCCTGTCAAGAAACCCGAGAAAACATAGAGGAGGTGCCTGTGTACCTTTAGAATATCACAGACAAAATATGGGAAAGATTGCACCTCAGATCTTGCAGGCCCTGTGGATGGTGCAACTTGGCTCGTAATTGATGCACTATCAAAGTGGACTGAGGTTGAATGTCTTCATAGGACAACATCTATGTCTATTATTAAATTTTTGCGGAGTTGGTCCAGCAAATATGAGATTCCATCTGAAATTGTGACTGATAATGGTTTACAATTTACCTCATCTGAGATAAAAACATTTTTTTAAAAAGAATTCTATTAGGCATATCAAAGTGACTCCTTATCACTCAAGAAGCAACAGTATTGTAGAGAGTGATCAAGACCTTAAAAAGAAGATACTATTCCACTATAAGAGAGATTAGGGATCCATTGTGGACTTTGCAAAATGTATTATTCAGCTATAGAAATTCACCACATAAAACAACGGAAGTGTCACCAGCTGAGTTACGAGTATTTTTAGGAAAACGAATGCAAACAATATTTGACAAAATAAGACCAAATTTAAAAAGAAAATTGAAGGGAATCAATGGAAACAAATTGCAAAATATGGGAAAAGACAAGGTAGGTATTTTGATGAGGGGGAAGAAGTATGGGTCAAAAATGAAACAAAACCTGGATGGACAGCATGCACAGTCAAAAAACAAAATGGACCATACTAATATGAAGTAATGTATGGCGGAATCCTTAAAAGAAACACTCAGATCAGCTAAGATGTAGAGAAGGTGCTATTGATGATGGTGGAGGAGCTGCAACTCCAGAAAGAGAATAGCAGCTTGTCAAAAAGGGAAAAGTGTGGTATTTAAGTAAAATAATATACAAATGTTTTGATAAAATCATATGTTTATTATTACTTTGCTTGTGTTTTAAAAACAAACATTAAAGTTAGTAAAATGCCTCATTTAGTTACTTTTAAAATATAATAAATACCCTGCAGCTGGTTATGCTTATTGTTTACTGTACATACAGTAAATATAAATTACTTAGCAAGGGGGCACTAGATAAAAGTTATAGTGCAGTCAGTCATTGTGTGAGTTCCACTAGGAACTGATTTTCAGCTTTCATTTCTGTGCATCTAAACAAGTTCCAGACTGTGGAGCTTGGAGGGTAGTTGTGTAGGGGCAACCAGGCGAAAATTGAAAATTTGTTCCAAGTGAAACTTATTTGATGACTACGTTAGAACAGTTGTGAGTAGTTCCAGAAAAAATCTTGCAAGGACCCACTCTAATGTTTTTTCAATGTTAAACCACTGAGATATAATCCTTTGCCTGTCAAATAAACATCTTGCTTACAGATAGTGCAGCAATACAGTTTCACATGGCTTTCAAAGCCAGATTCCATAAGAGAAGGAATGGAAAATTATAAACCAGACCAATAAATAAAATTTAAGGAACAAGTACTTGAATCATATCGTTTTATGTTTTGATTCGCCGCCAGCAAGCTAAATCCAGGTTTTGTAATCATTCAACATCCGCATCTCCGATTTAATGAAACCAGCTAATCCCTCTAAACAAACACAATGGGCAATCATTAACTTTATTTAGTTTGGATTACAGCTCTGCAATTACATGAGTGATCATTTGCCATTACCCACTTATTTTTCCAGTACTGTAGTTGCATATTCTCTTAGCTTTGGGAAAGCAACACAACAAAGCTCTCTCTTTACGAAAAAAGGTTCATTCTACTAATGACTGCTATAAGGTCTGAAACCAGAAACTAATTTCGACTGTTAAACGTGTGCCCAAGTTAATACTTAGTCAGTTTTTGGCAACAATTCATTTCAAATTACCAGGGAAGCTAGTCCATGATGTGGTTTTATAGATTCAAGTCGCCTCGTATAATAAGGAAATTCAGAGTAGAGAAATCCTTATTCATCTTTATTAACTTTAGATTAGATAGGATTATTATTATTAACTTTGAGAAACGTCTCTTGTGTCTTTTATTCGGAGGAGCTAAGTTGCACAGGACTGGAAGCCATAGGAGAGGGGTTGCATTGAGGGAAACTCTGAAAGCCCACATCACCCTGTTTAGTTGTAACTTCTCATACTATACCTCTGTACTGTTGGGGGATGATATTGATAGCGTCCTCAGCAATCTCTTTAAGTTTTATATCTCCTGGGTGGTGCTAAACCAACAATGATTTTAGTAGCTGAATTGTCACTTGTATGACCCCCCAACTATGGCACTTTCCAACCAAAAATACATTACTGTGTTTCTGCTTATTTACAATATTCACCTATATTCAGTACATTTAAACCAATTTTGTTCATTATTGAAGAAACAGTAGAATTGTAAATGCATTACAAATCTATTATGTTTATGTGAACAGGTTAAAATAATAGATAAAGGCTCATTTTTTAAATAAGGTTTATTTAACTATCACTAAATGAATTGTCATTCTAACTATCACATTGGTTTAAAAAAAGAACTTCAGTTGTCACATTATTAAATGTATTCAGACCTCTTGCTGGCCCTTCAACAATGGGCTGATCTCCATTCTTTGGGAGGGCATGCAACCTTATCAGCGTCCTTCTTCAAGAAAACATGCATCATAGTCAGTCCATATTTGTTAATGTAATCTTCCATGCACTGTGGTCCTCTAGGCATAATGGTCTGCAAACATCAACATAACTTTAGTACTGTATTAAAGTTAGTTACTTAGACTAGTATCTAAGAAAAAATAAACCAAGAAAAATTATGAATACTAGCCGACTGCATGTGCTTCACTAAGTAAAAGAAACATCAAACTTCAAGTTTTTTAAAGAATAAACTTGGGCAAAATTTATTAATTTTAAGAATTTTCCTTTCTCCCATAGGCCTATGAGCGGGAGGGTCACCACCTACATACACTCAATACCACAGTATGTTCAGAGTTAGATAGATTATATCACCATACGCATGTGGGAGGGTGGATTCATGGTACTGTACATGTACGAATTGGGCTGGCTGCTGGAGTGTGAACTATCTTCTTTTCACAATAATAACTTAAGAACTAACTTTGATAATAAGTGGAAGGAGCCCTGAAGGTGATCAGAACTCTCTAATCTTACTACTTGGAACTTGTACATTAAATTTCACCGTCTAGGAACTCTGGAAGTCGAATAACTTTTGATACCTTTTTAATGAGGGCTTTAAATTTTATACATTCACCATTCATGGAGCAATAAATAACATCTCAAAAGGTTACTGTCTTAAAGCAGCGGTCCTCAAACTATGGTGCATGTATCTCTAATGGCACATATTCTATGTATATTCTACTGGCAAGTGCTATGCATTAGTGTTGAATAAGATCCTTTATTGTTGTTAAACACAGTTGTGTAATAAACATTGTCAAAATAAGTCGGTCACAACTTACAAATTTCTTAACATCTAATAGGACATAAAGAAAATACCAGCTATATACGGTTAAAATATTTTCACATATAAATATAGGCCTACAATGATCTCTGTAGTTAGCAGCAGCTGCAATTCTTACAGCCTTTTTTTGTACTAACATCCTGTGCACCAGCAGAATTACCCCAAAAGCAAATACCATACAATATACATTAAAAAAAGCTATTGTAGGCAAGCCTAAGGTAAGACTTAGGCACATTCCTGTTTAATGACCTTAATAAATAAACAACTCTTGAGAGTTTATTACAAATAAAATCTGTATGATTGTGTCACATTAACTTTCTATCCACAACTATACCTAACAATTTGATATTACTTGACTGATCACAGATGTTTGATTCACCAGCCTTAACATTCCTCTTACTAAATACAATTGTTTGTGTTTTGTCATTGTTAAGTACAAAGCCATTTGTGTAAAACCAATCGGATATACACTAAGGGCATTTCTAGAAGCTATATTTACATCTGGACCAGAATTAAACAAGGTTACGTCATCAGCAAAGCACACAGTTTTACATGGAATACTCACATAATTATAATTGACCATTATTAGGAACAGTAAAGGCCCTAGCATAGATCCCTGAGGTATCCCACATGAAACATGGCATTTATCAGAGAGCTTGTTGTTGATTGAGATTATCTGTTCCCTATTTCAAGGTACGACCTCAAGAGTGACAGAGCTTTATCTTTTACTCCAAGTTTGGGTAAAAGTGTTTAATGACAGACACAATCAAAAGCTTTACTGAGATCGCATAAGGTGACCCCAGTATTGTTTTTCGTCCCAAGAGACGTTGGTGCGCTAAGTAAGTAGAACCACAAATGTAGTGGAGCTGCCCCACCACTTTATTACAACTGTCATATCACTCAAGACACTTTTTAAAAAAAATGAGATGATTTATATCCGGAATAAAATTATATGTATCACAATAGTATTATATATAAAGTAAACTCTATCGTACTTTATTTATAATAATTGTGTTACTTTTTAATGCGTCTTTGGTCCAAGTCTTTTTTATTTTATCCCTGTTAGAGATTTGTATTCTCAACAAAAATTTAAATTGGATATAAAAAAAGTTTTTTTTTTTTAAAGTTTTATTTTCAGATTAAAATCAGAATTGCTTAGAATTAATATCATACTTGATTCGCATTGTATTTCCAGAGTGAGTCACTATTTTTTGTTCATCCAAAAATAAAGAGCTCACGTTGGTTATGTATAACATGATCGAAACAGGAAATTCAGTTTACTCATTGTATTATGCATATTATTGACTTATGATAGGTTTGGTATTATGTGTTAAAATTTACTATTGATTTTATTTTATTTTTAGTTTTTTTCTGTACAATGTTTGTTTTGGGATTTGAATTGTTTAATTTAGTTATGTGCTTTTTTCGTATTTTTGTTCGTTTACTAGTTATTGGGACCTGCAGTTACAAAAAATGTGAGTACTGAAAGACGATTAACAATTTTAATAGATCATTTTTGTTGGCTTATGTAAGTATGTTCATTTTATTTTCACAAAAGATGAATAAATTTTATGGTGATTCAGAAGCATTTCTACAAAAAAACTTAAAAGTTGAGAAAGGAATGAGACTGGAAATAAATACTTCTTGTTGAAAATAGTTGTTCAATTATACTCTAATTTTACACTCATGCTCCTGTTTTTACAAAAATGATTTAGGAGGGCCAGAATGCGAAAGTATTCATTTTTTGGTCCACATATGTAGGGCAAAAGACCAAATGTAAGCAAAATGTGGGACAGGCCAAAAACTTTATCCCTTTCCATTAACTAAAACATTGAAGAAATATGTTTTTAAAAAATACTCCGATTGAGAAAGGTCGTGAGCAAAAAATGCCTGAAGCTAAATTTGGATCTTTGGAAATGGGTTTTTTTCCCGATGTCATGAAGTATTTAACAAATCAATAAAGGTTAATGGTAACACAGAATACTCTAGACGAATTAAGTACAAATTATTCCAGGGGCAAGCAGGATTGCCCTAATACTACCGTGAATGAATTGATGGGATTTTTTGGCATTCTTTACATGTTGGGAGTCGAGAAGGCCAATCACCTAAATACTGAGGAAATGTGGCTACAAGATGGCACAGCACCACCTTTTTTCCGATCTGTAATGTCAGAAAAGAGGTTCCATCAATTGGTTAGATCTATTCGGTTTGATGACAAGATTACTACAGCGGAACGGAAAAAAATCGATAATCTAGCACCAATCAGAGAAGTTTTTGAGAGTTTTATCCAGTGCTGCAAAAACCACTACACCCCAGGAGCGTATGTTACTATCGATGAGATGTTGCAGGCGTTCCGAGGAAGGTGCAAATTCCGCCAGTACTTGAGTAACAAACCTGATAAGTACGGCATCAAAATATACGCACTGGCCGATGCAAGAACATTTTATGTCGTAAATATGGAAGTGTATGCCGGTAAGCAGCCACAGGGGCCTTATATGTTAGACAACACAGTTCGAAGTGTGGTCATGAGATTGGTGGAGCCCATAGACAAATCAGGAAGAAATATAACTATGGATAATTTTTACACATCCGTACCACTCGCTAATGAGTTATATTTCCATCACAGAACAACTATAGTTGGAACCCTGAAAAAAAACAAACGGGAGATCCCTGAATTATTTACACATGTCAAGGGCAGGCCAGTGGGAAGCAGTTTGTTTGCATTTGGTGTTGAGCCGAGCCATACAATGTTGGTGTCATTTATTCCAAAAAAAGGAAAAAATGTGTTGATGCTTTCAACATTTCATGACGAAGATACAATTGATCCAGAATCAATTGCAAACAAACCAGAAGTGATTACCTTCTATAACATGACGAAGGGTGGTGTAGATGTTGTAGACAGAAAAAAGAAGGACTACAGTGTCAAACGAATATCAAATAGATGGCCGATGACCATTTTCTGTGGCCTACTCGACCTAGCAACAGTGAATAGCCAGATCATATACAACCTGAATACTAAAAATATGATGGAACGAAGGATGTACATTACACAGCTTGCAAAGGAGTTGGTAAAACCACATTTACTGCAACGTGCTTCTACCCAGACCTTTTCATTAGCCCTGAAAACGAGCATCAACGCTATTGTTGGCCAAGAAGTTCCAGCCACTAACCAACCTGCAGGTAGGGACCAAAATATTTTTGTTATACTAGGCCTAATTTTAATTATTATAATTTTATTCAGCTTACAACAGTTTTTCACAGTACTTGTTACTAGTTAGATTTTTTCGTCAACTTTTGAAAACAAATTCGTAACAATTACTATAAAACAAATATGACTAAAAAATTATAACGAATAAATCGACAATAAATCTACAGTACTTTTTGGTTGTAGATGTACCAGGACGAAAGCCAAGATGCAATTACTGCCCTGCCAGAAAGAACCGATTCACACCATTCAAGTGCAATACGTGCAACAGATCCATTTGCAAAGAACACACTGCCGAAAGCAAGTACCTGTGCCACAACTGCATTGCTGAATAAAAGTAATTTGAAACTGAAAAATGTTGTAAGAGATGTATTTTCCAGTATTTAGTATTAAAATCATTTTAATGCAATTACTATGAGTTTTATTCCACTGCCTATCACACGAAATAAAAATATATTTTTAGAAAATCCAAAATATTTTAATTACTATAGTTAATCTAAAGAAATTAACTTGTATTTTATTAAAAAGTTTCCAAATATATATCTAAGCAACATATAATTATTATAATGTGTCTAACTAATTGCATACGTTCATAAAAAACATTAAATTAAAGGAAGTCAGTGTGTTAGATGACAGCTATACACGGGACCTATGGCGTTAGTCAAGTGGACGGGACCGATGGCGGGTTAATGGTACTTTTGAGTCTCAAGTGACTTTAGGTGATACAATATGAAAACAGTTTGGGTATCCCTGTCCTAGAGGATTGGTATTCCTCACAAAAAATTGATATTTAGGATTAAAAAGGAGTTTTGTTTTTATTTAAAGAATTATTATTTTCAGATTTCTAAAATCAGACTTTGTTTTAGAATTAACATATTTTATATCGGTTTGTTATTAAATATAGTAGTTATTTATAAACAAATAAACTATTTTTTTGTTTATCCAAACAAATAAAACAAGCTACAGTTAGTTATGTAATAAACATGATCTTAATATATAAATTTCAGTTCCAAATATTTATTGTATTATGCACTAAATATTTGCACATTTATGATAGGTTTGAGATTATGAGATGTATAACAAATTTACCTAATATGATTTTATTTTTCATTTCCATGGTATTTTTAGCTAGTAATAACATTTTTGTTTGATTTTTTGGGATTTGAACTTGTGAACTGATGAAAGAGGTACTAGTCATAAGAATATCACGTGGTCATTTGTACTGTATTTGTTCACCAAAGCTACAGTAGCACCTCCTTCGGAGAGAAAAATGAGGTACCGGTACTGAATGAGTCAATAACAACTTTCCTTACTTAAAGATCATTTTGACTGGTCTTTTTTATTGTTTTATGAATTCTTTTCTATTTCTTATAAAAGTTAGAGTTGAAAAGAAGGAATTTTGTTGTATTGATCTGGGAAAATATTAAAATATCTTAACTTGTTGAACATATATTTAGTTAATTTTATTTATTCATTAATTTAACATTAGTTTATTATTTTATTTACTCTCCAGTAAGTTTATTACAAATAATGATTTAGGAGAGGAACCATGAGTCTTATTTTGTAGGGAATATTTTGTAATTAGAAATTTGTGGTGTTCTGCAAGGGATTGTGGTTTTGAATAAGTAGCAAGGGCACATATTATCAAGAAATATGTGGTACAGGCCAAATTATCCTTGTATCCTTTTCATTACTAACCACATGTAAGAAATTATTTTAATTGTAAAAAAATACAATTCCCCGAATTGGAAGATAATCGTGACCAGCAGTCTAACAATACTTCTGAAGCAGGGAAAATATGTGGTATACTGGGAATGCTGAAATGGTTTCCCTACTTACACTTGTTTACTGTAGTGGAATTTGATATTTTGCAAGTCAAATCATTGCCAATAAAGAATGTATTCACTTTAGTGCCTAAGACACAGTAATAATTTAGAATTCAATAGTTAAGATAAGTATGGTCCTATCATTGTCTATAGAAACATACAGGCCAAAGCAATGCATTCGCTGTAGATATTGCCTAAGCTGCTATCTAACGATGATTTGTTTCAACTAAGCGCTCAGATGACTGTTTGGTCAGATATTGATATTACTTCTTTGTGTGTTATAGAGAGCAATGAAGAAAGATTGAGGTAGGGGGATGTTGTTTCTTGTGAAAAACAAACATGAACTAATTTTACCAAACAGGAAAATCGGTTTTATAGGACCTATATGAGCTAACAGTCTTAATTATATAGTCAATGGGTCTAAGCAGGTTGATTTTACTTAAATTATGGTTGTTTTAATTTAACCAACATTTTGGGTGAAATTCTAAAATAAACCAAAACCAAAAGTTACAAACTTACTCTAACTCCCTGTGCAGGGAAATCTTCAAAATAGCTTTGGGTTTTTGGATTTGTTGTGAAGGTACCATATCCAGAAAGTCCAACTCCAGCAAGTCTACCTTGATCATAGAGGGCGAAGAATGGTTGCCTGCGTGAGCAGTCTTGTTTCTCGTCCAGGTTGTAGAAGTAATGTTTACCTAATAAAAATTATAGTTTTAATTGGTTAATATAATACATTTTTATATTGATTATTTAAATGTTGTTATGGGACATTGGTCCAAACCCATCAGGCTAAATTTAGTTCGACCTCCTGGGATATAAACCCGCAGGAGCGCGACCTCCCACATTGAAGTCAGTGCTAACCGTTAGGCTAGCAAGAGGCCCATTGTTAATTATTATGTGTTTATTGGAAATAGATCATTTGTTCCTACTGATTATTGAGACCTTGATGTAGAATAGTCAAATTTAGAAAAATGAAATGACAGACTCTCAATGTAGTTATTTTTGCGCTATGAAAATCAAATTAAATATGAAAGTCCACTAGACATTGGTTTGTAAATTTATATGCTTATAAAAAATCTAAATGGTTGTTAATCATCGAATGGTATTTGTATTATTTATTATAATACATAATACAAATTGAATGAACCTAGCCAAAATCAATCAAAGGGCCCAGATCAAGTGATAAGAGCTAATACAAAATGTCAAAAGGGTTAAATACACGAAACTTTAAGGGTGGCATTTTTACCTTATGAAAAATAATAATAAATGTTTGCATTTTATTTAATTTTAAAATTATACTGTAAAAACCACCTATGATATATTATTGTTGTAGTGATAAACAATTAACTAATGTTAATAAGTTGTGATAGAAAAATATACAGTATTTAAAATTGACTTACCCATTCCAGCGAAGCACTTTCCTTCAACAAAGTCAGACTTGCATTCATCTCTGCTGATCTCGGTCCACTTGCCACCATCTTGGAAAAACAAACCTTCGGCCACATCCTGAGCTCCTTTCTTCAGGTTGTTACGACCACCTGATGCAAGTGTTTCTGTTGGCAAATATTAGAAATTATGGAATTGATATTTTTTATTTGAAAATTTTTCTTGAATCTCACAAGATCACTTTAATGTTTCCTCACATTTTTAACATGATTTTTAAGCTTCTACTTAATTTACATATTTAAGACAAACTGAATGTAGGTAAATGAAATTCATGTTCAGATATACACATCGGTGAAAGCTGGATCTGGAGTTATCTTTTTAAAGTGGGAAAAAATCATACAACTTTACTTTTAGTATTAGTGTTTGCAAAAGAGAAGACTTGGTTGGTAGTCTTTTTGTCTTGAATAAGCTGATAACTTCAAGCTATCGGTATTAATTAATCACTCCCTGCACACTTTGCATGCCAATCCCATCACTCGCTGTGCTCGTCACACCTTGGCTTCGGCCTGTGACTTTTGACTACAAATAATAGTAGTTTAACTGTATAATATTACATCACAATATCAAATTTATTTACAGTACATCTCACTCGCATTACTTACGTTGCTACCTATTCATTAGTAAAAACACCCAATCATAATTTAGCCTGTTTCAAACATAGACATTTCATGTGTTTTTGTTAAACAGCTGAAGATTAATTTAACAAATAAAATAACATCATTAGATTACCATTGAAACCTTTAAGTCCAGTAGAGCAGAGCCATACCATCGAATATGAATAAAACCATGCTTACAACCTTCCCTAGTATGAATTATCTCACCAACTCAATATTAGAAACACCATTGCTTACATTCCAACAGCTGTTAAAACAGTTTAGAAATTATTGCTATTTACATTTAAACAGCTGGTTCTTTTCGATTAATTAAAATCTCTCTCCATATTATTCTTATGGCCGAAAAACATACTTTGAGCCTGTACCCTTCAGAGTGAAAATATTGAAGAACTATTTTCACCCTGAAGTGAAATAGAGGCAACTTTTTTGACACCTCGACTGTTTAAATTGGTTAAGTAATATGGTCGTAGTTGTGTTGACATAAAATAGCTTCGTATATTTTATATATAAGGGTTTATTGAGTTCTTAATAACATGTAATGAAGAATAGTGAGCCCTAATCAGTAACAAAGATTTCATTTGTTCGTTCATATTTACGGTAATTAGAACAACAGTTTAAAAAAATATTTTGTCCTAGTTATCGTGTAGTTTAATTCAAAATCCATATCACCCATATTCTGATGTTTAGGGTATTAAAAATAAATAAATATACTGAAAATATGATTGGCAGCCTTAAACATTTATTCAGAAGAATCTGAAAAATAAATTTTGTTTTTATCTGAACTGAATGTTATCTTATGGAAAGACAAGAATTGGATATTGTTGTTTATATTGCTTATTGTGCATGATCTACTAGAAGTTCTAGATAGATCTATTGTAAGTCTGTCTGAGGTCTTATGAAAACCACAAGACACACTGGCTTCTACCTTCTAAAACTACTTATGAATATTAATAGTTAGTTTAAATGTAGTGTTGATTTTGAGCAGTTAAAATCAACCCCTTAATACTTAAGATGTATTTTCAAAGAACCATGTCAAAACAATTTCACAAATAAATGTTCTTAGCGTTTTTCTGTATTTTGTTGTTATCAATCATCAAAACAGATAAACGAACCCATTAACATTATTTCTAGGGAAGTTATCTTGTGGTATAGCAGTTAATAAACACTCTTACTCCTGTGGCCACTCAAATCCAAGGTGATTTTTGGCCTCGCCAACAAGTTGCCTCCACAATCCTCTATCCTCTGCCATTTCGATTTCTCCACCAAGACTTCTCACATCCTGTTCCACTTGGTCATCCCATCTTATTCTCTTTGTCCTAGAGGTCGCCTTCCTGCTGGATTCCCCATCCATACCCTTCTAATCATTTTTTCTTCTTCCCTTCTCCTCACATGACCAAGCCATCTTATTCTTCTGCTTCTAACCACCGCCACAATATCAGGTCTCTTGTACAGTTCTCTAAGCTCTTTGTTCTTTTTTATTCTCCATACTCCTGATTCATAGGTAGGTCCATATATTCTTCTTAAAATTTTGTTTTCAAATGTAATCAATCTTTTTTTGTTATACATTGTTAGGGTCCACACCACAGATCCATGCAATAAAACAGGTTGTACAATAGCTACATACATTCTTATTTTTGTGGGTCTTGACAGTAGTTTACTTTTGAATAGCTTCAAGAGACTCCAGTAGCATCTATTTGCTGCATTAATTCTGACTTGTATTTCCTCTTCCATTTTATTTTGGCTAGTCAAAGTAACTCCAATATACTTGAACTCTTCAGTGGCTAAAAATTTGTAATCCATTACGTTCAGTGTTGAGTTGATTGGCTCTGCCTGTCTCCCTATCTTCATATATTTAGTTTTTTCTTCATTCACTTGAAGACCTAATTTGTTGGCTTCTTTTAACAGGACACCTGCTAGCGTTTTTAGATCATTTTTATTATCAGCTACTAATGCCACATCATCAGAAAATGCTAAAATATTGATTATACCTTCAATGTTTGCGCCTATTTGTACAGATTTTGTCACTTTCAGTGTTTCTTCAAGAGCGAGGTTGAACAACAATGGTGACAACGCATCTCCTTGTCTTACCTCTTACCCCTGTTTTAACATCAAAAGTGTCTGTAAATTCTCTTTCTATTCTTACTTTCCCTCTTGAGCCTTCAACACACATTTTTGTTAGTCTAATTTTGCATTGTAAGAGAAAATCACTTACTTATTCCGTCGTACAGCTCCTGTGTGAATAGTATATTCAGAACATGTTTCACCGTAAGTACGGCATCCTCAGCTGGTCATCGAGTGAAGATCAATCCACCTAATAGGTTTAGTCACAAGATAAAATTACACAAACACAAAGTACATATACATAACTAATACATTTAAACTCGCACGGACGAACACTAACGACGGGCCAGTCATGACTGTAAAGCATCACTTTCCTTTTTTTTTTTTTTTTCCTTTGAAAGTGATGCTTTACAGTCATGACTGGCCCGTCGTTAGTGTTCGTCCGTGCGAGTTTAAATGTATTAATTATGTATATGTACTTTGTGTTTGTGTAATTTTATCTTGTGACTAAACCTATTAGGTGGATTGTTCTTCACTCGATGACCAGCTGAGGATGCCGTACTTACGGTGAAACATGTTCTGAATATACTATTCACACAGGAGCTGTACGACGGAATAAGTAAGTGATTTTCTCTTACAATTTGATTGAACAGCTCAGGGGCTAAATAATGTATATGAAATCTAATTTTGCAGTTAATAAAATTTGCAATAATTTGAATGTATAATTTTTTATGTTAAAGATGTTCAATAATCTTATTTTTTCCATTATATTTTGTACTTATAGCGTAATATACTCTTTTTTAAGTCTTTTAGGTAACAAATAATTTATATTACAATAGAACTATATGTATAGTTATTACTTAAGAAGCTTTTTCACAAACGCTCATAGCTTACTATTTGCAATACTTATTTTACAAAAATTGTTTCTGAAAATACTCACTGGGAGAAGCAAACAGGACGGTGATGTGCCACAAATCCTTGCCAAAATAGTTTCCTTCCTTGAACATAGCATTCTTACTGTAGTCAAAGCCAAAGGGATATCCTCCAGTTCTTGCTTTACTCTCTACATCTTCTTTTAAGAACTGAAAAATTTAATAATACTAAAAATAATAATAATATTAAAGTAGGTGTATACCAATTAGGATTTAGAGCCTGAAATTTAATGATACTGGAAGGTAAAGTAACTCTTGTAGTACAATTTTTAGATGGTTTTGGATGTGAAGAATTTCATCAGGATTAATTAAATATAAGACTTTTACTATAAATGTTCAACTTCTACCTTTCTTGTTTGTCTTGTGATGGAATAGTACTATTTCTTTTTGTCATAATTTGTATGTTTGTACTTTAATACACTCTTAAGTTTCTTTAACAGCAAATTGTTGCTTTTCATAATTGGGACCTTATTTTTTTTCGGAATATCCATTCTCTTTTACAATCGATAATTGCCCTTTTGAAGAAAATTGGTATTTTAGCTTTAAGTAAATAAAATAAACTATTGAAGACAACCTGACAATGAGATATTTACTTAGTGTGACAGACACTGGACATTGTTGCTTAATGAACTATTATTTGTTTGATTGTAAAAGAACTAGGCAATTAGTGGAAAAGATGCCGGCAGGTCTTAATTTACATGAATTTAATTGCTTTTTAATTATATAATATATTCATTTTACATTATGAAAAAAATATGAAATTTGTAATCAATTGAGGAAAGTGTTAGTGTCCATTAAAATTTCTGTCCGATGATGTTTCTTTGTTGTTTACTACTGTAAGGTGTTAGAGGACTTGTCTTCTTAGATTACTTGGCTGATGTCCTTAATAATAATATTATGTATATCTATATTATGTAATCTCCTAATTACATAATATAGATCTATGTAATTAGATTATCCTAAATAATACTAGATATAAAAATTATAGTCTTACAAGTTTTATATTTTATGAAACAGAATTTTTTAAAGTAATGATATCAAGTCACCTATATATTTATAAAGTTTAGGTTCAAAAAATAAAATTGTAATCAGCAAATTAAAATACGTTTAAGTTAAAAAATAACAATCTCAGCAAACAATAATATTGCATTCACAATTTAGTTTATGTTATTATATCTTATGAGAACCTGATGATTATTTTGCTACCTATTTCTCCTTTAGGAAGTTATTAATTACTTTGCATTCTGTAATCTATGTTAGTTTAACCCTAAATGTGGTATGAATTTTCACTCCAAAACAGAGAGATTATGCATAACAAATTTAAAAATAATTCATGAAAGAATAACATTAACAAATGATTGTATATACCATATTTTGTCATAAAAATATGATAAAAGTGATAGTAAATTCTGTGTTTAGTAGGGCCATTTCTTAAAAAAGTAATAATTGTACTAAATAATTTTTACTGGGGTATTTTTATACCATATGTAGACAGATATTTATGTATAAATGCTTTCTTTATATATGGTTTAAAAAAGAAATTTTCAGTTCTTATATTCCAAAAACGAAAGTAGATCGTATGCTATTTATATTAAACAGTACGTAATGTTCAGTGGAGTGGATTTATTTTAAAATATAACTTTACTCACTCCAGTCCTGAGTCCAGCGATTGTGCCCTTCTTGTCGAACAACAGCATGAGTCTGGGGTCTTCTGGTTGAGAGTAGACATCAGCATTAATATATTTATCTTCATCAATTTTCACCCATTTCCCTTGAGATGTGGCTTCTTTCACAGACCAGGGAAGATCGTGGTAACCGGACCCGTCTTTCTTAAATGTCACTGGAGAAAAATATTAAAAACTGTTTAACACTGACTTTTGTAGAAATACATTTTTCTCATAACACAACTTAGGTTTATACCAGTTTGTGGTAGATGATCGACATGTATTATAATTACTACACAATATCCACCAAGAACCTCAGATTTGTAATAATAATAATAATATTGTTTATTTGCCATACGAAACATACAAGATTATTTTACAGCCAAGTAAAGCATAGTCATAATACACTCTAACATGATCAAAGGATTTGTATATTTTACACAATTACTTTCTTTAACATCTTTGTATGTCTTTGTATCAAATTAAGGCTAAAACAAAAACAAAAAATAATAATAAAGATAATATCATAAAGTAAAAACATAACAGAATAAGAAATTTGGATTGTGCCTAGTAGGAACTATTTACATGAATATGATTACACTTTGGAACTTTAAATTATGTGATATTAGACATAAATTTAACATTTAATGATAAAAACCTAAGATCTATTGGTTAAAGTATGGTATTAAAAGTTAAAAAAACTGAAAAATAATTTATTATAGGTGTTGTGTGAGATTTCAAAAACCTAAAATTCTATAGAATCAGTGGCAAAAAAATCCTCTAGTTTATTGAGAGGGTTGTTCTAATAGCCAGCTATATAGTTTGTTTTTGAATTGCAAAATAGGATATTTTCAATGAATACCTTTAATTTGTTGTCAACTTTTATAGATATAATGGTATGGCTATTTTGGCATTTACTCAGTCTATAACAATGTATGACGGCACTAGTCCTTGTGTTATAGTTATGATTATCATAATTATATTTATAACTTCTTTGATTTTTAATTGCATATAGGGCTGTCAAAAATATAGAGATTAATTATGGTTTGTATTTTCTTATAAATAAGGGTTGACAATGTTCATCCCCTTCCAACTTTGTTATAGCCCATGACTGGGCTGTAACAAGGAATTTAATTGAATTTGCATTGATTGGACTGGGATTAAGAGAGTGCTGCTAACTTTTCCATTGTGATGTGGAAGAATTATATTGTTTGATCTTTTCTGTCTTGAGATTTAGATTGGGACATATTTGAGGTTAGGGCTCATCTGCAATAGTTCATTATCACTTTCATAACAGTTCAGACAGTTTATGAATATTTGATATAAGAAAATCAATAAAATTTATTATTTTGATATATATTTTATCAATAAAATAGTTAGTTTGCACTATTTGATGTAAAAATGTTATATTACATATGGTATTATTCCTAATCTTTGTAAAAACTTTTACTCTTTCTGACTGATCTTGACTGCATATAATTTGTATGTAACTTCTAGTAACATGCCTCAATTGTATTTCTCCAAGAAATCACAATAAAGACGATTGATTGAAATGAATCTAAACATCTAAATTTAATTGGAACTGTAGTAAGTGCAAATTTTAAATTTTGCACATATTATGCAAATCATGCATGGTATTTTTTATATATCAACCTCATATTAAATATGAAATATTTAATAATTTAAACTTGAATAGTTTGCCAAGGAATTGATAAAAATATTCAAAAAAGTATCTACCTTTTTAATTATGCTCAATTATGATCTCAGTTTTAATAATTCAATGTCAGGCTTGAAAAGGTGTAACCAATTCAGAAAGGACAGCATTAGCAGGAACAAAATGTAGTTTAAAGAACTTTCAATTTTAAATTATTAACTGTAGGATACAGCATAAAATGAACAATGAGTAAATATTGTAACCTGTAGTTTGATATACATTTTAACAGTGGGACATTGAGTAAAGAAGGTTTCTTTAAATACAATTAGCAATTTTTTTTACCCCAAAATTTGTAAATTTTAAGAAGTAACAATTTTGACATTAACACTCGTTTTGTAACTATTAATATATTTTAAAAGTTTGTCTGTGGATAATTTGCCACAAATGGCAGGTAAATGATCTTATGAAGTTTTTATGTAATTGTTTCTTTGTCTTATAACAAACTGTTTTTCTTTCAGTGTCAAGTGAATTTTTGTTTACTTTTATTGAAATTATCAGATTACCTTGAAATAAGTTTCAGTAGTTAATAATAACATTTTTTCACAATAGAACATGTAACATACATTCTTTCGTAGGGATTATGAAATGGCTATAATTCAATTATTTATTGATGTGTCTAAAATGTTATGCTTACCTTTCAAAGAACTCCATTCTGCACCTAAAAAGCAAAAAGATATTAGTTATGAAGTAAAGTTTTACTTGTTATTATTAATATATGAATAGTATTTGATATTTTTAAAATAGCTTTTCATCTTTAATGGAAATTAATTTGGACAGTAAACGTAGATTTAATTACAATACAAATGTAATAATAATTATGTAATAAGTACAATAAACACTTCAACTATGTACAGATTTTTATTTGTTTAATTTAGATTAACTTAGAGTATAAGAACTTTGAAAAGTAGATCCTTCAGGGTTTGGGGGCGACTGGAATAAGGCTTTAGAAGATGTCTGGGACTCGTAATCTATGTAAAGCATGTCCAGGGCTAGAAATGTCTGATTGCCTGTCTAGACTCCAAAAGATAAAATAATAACAATATCTTTATTCCCATAATGAACATTACAGTTAACGTTACAGATATTTTTTAGGAATTACCTGCTCACCACAATACTGTGAGTAGTGACATAGAAACTGAAAGATTAAAAAAAAAAAAATGTAAAGTTACTAATATATTTATAAACATTTATCTATTTTAATAACTGAGTGCTCTCATCCACTACAATATAATTTGTTAAGTATTTTACAATGCAGAATGTATAATTTATTTATTAACTATAATTAAATACACTTTACAAACCCTAACCAAAATTTAATATACATACTTATTGCCTACTATACTGTGGAATGAACATAAACTTAATATCTGATTGATTTAATAGCCAAACCATTAACTTTATTAAAAACACATTTATATTTTGTAATTGATTTAGTTAACCTGGTAAATAATGATGAAATCTAGGAAACAAAATGTGTACAGATTAAAAAAAATTTCTGGGTAAAAAAAATTGAACAACACTTTTTTATATAAGAAGTTTCAGAAAATATATCATCTAAATTACAACTTTTATATATCGTATACATATCACAACACATATATTTCCATGCCTCACTCATTCATAAAAAAAAAAAAAAAATTAGACAATCCTCTGAAATATTGCCAGCATGCCATAATTGAACAATTTTTACTAACTATGTTTTTAGGTTTGAAAGTAAATCCCGTTTTAACATACACTATAATTAAAACACCCAGGCAACATAAACAATGATAGTACATTTTTAGCTGTTATCATGTTAAACTGTACGTTATAATCATTGTGAACATTTTATTCTTTAGTGTTGTAGAAATTGGTAATTTTTAAAGATTTATCTTTAGTAATGATATTAAAATTGCATTTTCCAAGAAACATTAAAATTAATTGTGAAAACTTTATTACTTTGTAGCCTTAAAAGTAACAAATGTAGTATGATAAATAAGTTTCAACAAATGTACTCGTTTTAGTAATATTATTCTTGTAATAATAATACTGCCTTTGTTCATTTACATGTTGTATACATGTAAAGTTAATTTATTACAAATAATAATGTCACTGCCTTTGTTCATTTACATGTTGTATAGGTGTAAAGTTAATTTATTACAAATAATAATAATGTCATTGCCTTTGTTCATTTACATGTTGTATAGGTGTAAAGTTAATTTATTACAAATAATAATGTCACTGCCTTTGTTCATTTACATGTTGTTAATTAACAAGTTAATTTATTGCTAATGTAATGAAGTTAATTTATTACAAATTTTGATTGCAATATTTTGAAACTAATATTTAATCATTTATAGTGTTTATTTCTAATACGGTATATTGTGTTTGTTTCTTATAGAATAATTATGCATATTGCTTTGAATTGTAAGTATATTTTACAATTAATTTAATTTATTACTTTATTTGTTAACTATTTAATGATATTTTATACAATATATTTATTTTATTCAAATGAAAATAAATAAAAACATATAAGGAAGGTAAGCACATAATTTCAAGTTCTCTAAAGAAGGGTTTCCAGCTCGTGTTTTAAGCAATATTACAATTATTTTTATATAATTTTGCATTTTAAAAGCACATGAACAATTTCCCTACAGAAGATTGAAGTATGATTTGTGAATAAGGATGAAAGAATAATATACTATGAGTATATTAATTAATAATATACTATTACAGTATATTATTACTGTATAATATAAAAAGAGAGAAATGTAGTTACATCACGTTTGGTTCTTTAATTGGTATTTAGTTAGATAAATGGTACATTGTAAAGAAAAAATTACTTTTGTTTTTGTATTGGAAATTGTTTTTGCCAGTTAATAAAAAATATGAATAAAAATGTTTTCTGAATAATTAAATTGGTTAATTTTTTTGATAACAAAAAATTACCTTGAGTTTTAGTTGATTTTTTATCAAATTAATTTCTGAACACAATTTATTAATGATTTAAAAATTTTATTTGCATAAATGTGTTCAGCATATAGTAAGATTTTCATAAACTAATCTGCAATATAGTTTGCTAAATCCTTTTCATAAAAATATTAAGATTTGATCCCATAATCGACAATAAGTTGCTAAGATGTATTTATAATGGAGGCATATTGTTAGTTGATGCTTGTTTATAGCCTATTGTTGTTGTTCAGTTTATTAAATTGTTATTTTTTTACTATGCTTACTATTGTGGTAGTTCAGTTTTTTACATTGTTATAGCTGATTGTTAACATTTTGTTACTGTTTCAATAAACTAATGATATTTCTTGTTTGTGGTGATTTATAGTAATTTCATAATGGTCCTGTAGATTTTGAATATTGTTTAAACTTGTGCTATTTGTGAATAATTCACAATTATTGTGTAGTTTTTAGTGCTACGTTGTAATTAGCATTATATTAATAAACAAATAAGTTATAGCAGTCATTTTGTACAACAAAAAACCAAAGTTAAAGTAGGCCTAATATTAGAAAAATAATCGTGAAACAATTTTAAAAATGAGTACGGGTAAATAAAATATTGGAGGAATACCTGCGCAAACAGATGCGAGAATAGGGATGATCAACACAATATTCTTCATGACTGCAAAGCTGGAGAACGAATGAAGACAGACCCAGGCAGACCCGCGATATAAACTGGAGGACAGGTCTGGACGCTCAAAGTTTGACCTTGAAAGATACTTGTTTAACGACGGCTCCATGCGTCAAACTGGAACAGGAATACGGCGACAGTTTCGTGGTATGCAAGAAGGAAACTCCGATTGTTTTCCTTATGCTTAAAATGTCAGAGAGACTTGTGACATATATTTCAGACAAACCAAATTGTATACAATGTATCCTGCAACCACTTAGGCCTACAACAAATAATACAAACTTTACCAACATACTAACAAATAACACTTTATAGCATGGTTCCTATCTCGATTGGTTTCTGTCTGTTTGTGATTTAAAAATATCTAAATATCTAAAAAAAAAAAACGTTTTAAGATAAAATATTGAAACCCGGTAGGAATATTTATCAAAATAAGACACGTTTTCCTCAACATTTCGTCGTCCTAAAAAATCCGTTTCAAAATGGCGAAAGTAAATCAAACTCATTGCTATATAATTAAAATGAGTATATATAATATATATTAAAACCTACATTATAGGTTCCTATATATATTTTGGAAACCTAAAATGTAGGAAATACTATGCCGAAACCAACGACATGTCAGTTTTTATCATAGAGCTAAGAGAGAAAATGCATTTTTTTGCAGAAAGCTGTTATCAGTGACCGTAGACGGAATTCATAGTATAAAATGCTAATAATTTATGTACTATGGCCTCCACGATCCCCTGATCTCCCATATATTGAATTATTTTCATGGTGACATATGAAACAATTAGTTTATGCAACTGCAGTATTGGCCGCCATGGATCTTGTTGAAGCTGCTGCAAGTATTCTGGAGAGCGATCCCTGTGCGAAATCAATCCCTACGACCGTTCAGAATATGCAATCAAGTTCACCCCTTTGAACAACTATTATGAAAATGTTCATCAGGTAATTAAAGTGTCAACTGCATATTTAATTACAAAGTATCTAGGAAGTGTTTCAAAATTGTTTTACCAACACATTTTTATATTTCATTTGGAATTTACTACTAATATTCATTGAAACAATTCGTTTTATAACCAATTAATTATTTTTATTTAATTTTATTTATTGTTGTAATACACTATTCATATGAATTTCCTCGATGGTCGCTGATAACGGTTTCTGCAACAAATGCATTTTCTTAGTTAAATGATAAAACCTGACTCATTGTTGGTTTTGACATAATAATACCTACATTTTAAGATTATAAAAGATTTGTTCTAAAATGATTATTTTTTAGATAACTTGCAATTTAATTTTTAATAGCCGCCATTTTGAAACGGATTTTTGAGGAAAACAATAAAATGTGTCCTATATAGGTAAATATCTAGTATTTTACAAGCATTCTTCAGTTTAATGGTGCATGAATTTAAAATTTGTCACAGTTAAAATTAAGTTTTAGTATTTTATACTAAACATTTGTTAGATATTTGGATTTTTGTAAAAATCACAGACACACAGTCAGACAACCAATCGAATAGGACACATGTTATACTGTATTATTTCTTAGTATTATCCTGATGAACAATGAGGTAAAGTTTGTTCAAATGGTTGCGGTACAACCTATAACTATACATTGACCATCATGATGGAAGGATTACTTGAGTCCACTATTAGTCTATTGTCACTTCCACCATGATGAACAATGAGGTAAAGTTTGTTCAAATGGTTGCGGTACAACCTATACATTGACCATCATGATGGAAGGATTACTTGAGTCCACTATTAGTCTATTGTCACTTCCACCATGATGAACAATGAGGTAAAGTTTGTTCAAATGGTTGCGGTACAACCTATACATTATCCATCATGATGGAAGGACTATTTGAGCCCACTATTAGTCTATTGTCACTTCCACCATGATGGACAATGAGGTAAAGTTTGTTCAAATGGTTGCGGTACAACCTATAACTAGACATTATCCATCATGATGGAAGGACTATTTGAGCCCACTATTAGTCTATTGTCACTTCCACCATGATGGACAATGAGGTAAAGTTTGTTCAAATGGTTGCGGTACAACCTATAACTAGACATTATCCATCATGATGGAAGGACTATTTGAGCCCACTATTAGTCTATTGTCACTTCCACCATGATGGACAATGAGGTAAAGTTTGTTCAAATGGTTGCGGTACAACCTATAACTAGACATTATCCATCATGATGGAAGGACTATTTGAGCCCACTATTAGTCTATTGTCACTTCCACCATGATGGACAATGAGGTAAAGTTTGTTCAAATGGTTGCGGTACAACCTATAACTATACATTGACCATCATGATGGAAGGACTATTTGAGCCCACTATTAGTCTATTGTCACTTCCACCATGATGGACAATGAGGTAAAGTTTGTTCAAATGGTTGCGGTACAACCTATAACTATACATTGACCATCATGATGGAAGGATTACTTGAGTCCACTATTAGTCTATTGTCACTTCTACCATAATGAACAATGAGGTAAAGTTTGTTCAAATGGTTGCGGTACAACCTATAACTAGACATTGTCCATCATGATGGAAGGACTAATTGAACCCACTATTAGTCTATTAGTCCTTCAACCATGTTGAACAATGAGGTAAAGTTTGGCCTTAACACTAACCTTTTAGCACCATTTGGTGACAAAGAAAATGTGTGAACTGTCTCCCTTCTTCAGTTTAACAATGAACTCAAATTGAAATTGAGGAGTTCCCTGGAAAAAGGGCAATATTTTGCAGACCTAGTTTTGAGAAAAACGCGTTTGAAGTTTTCCATTGAGTGTGAAGATTAGTATGAATTGTTTAAAGAGCTGACGGTACTTTAAGACTATTGTGTGTGTTATTAGGTAGCATTATATCTAATTCTACCCAATATTTTATGCTAAACTACTGAGTAATAAGCGAAAAATCAAACTAAGAAAATTGCCCTTTTTCCATAGAATGAGAAAAAATAAAACAACATTGATTTAATTTCACTTTTATTTATTATTAAAACAATGTTTAGTGATTACATTTCACTCAAAGGCAGGTATTTAAGATTGTTGGACTTAAAACACATATAATTTGTACAATACTATGTGCCATTATGACTATAAATCTGAATGTTGAAGACCTACCAATGCTACTTAAATAAAAACATTTTGTTGAAACCACTGTTTCCCACTGGGGCTTAAAAAGTCCATTAGTGATTGGAGATCTTTTACCTTGGTTGCCTTTATGTAAACTTCGTCCATTTCTAAAGAATCCATGTTTTGAAAAGAGGCTCCACGTGAGTAGTGAAAAGATGATGGTATTGCCGTCAAGATTTAGGATTTCTGCGTCAAATCGATAACCAGCCCTTCCCCCTTCCCCCTTCCCTCTCACTGACTATCCAGCCCTTCCCCCTTCCCCCTCCCCCCTCCCCTCTCACTGACTATTGATTTGATTTTGATTGACTTTAATTTGATTTTGATTGATTTTGATGGCGGTGGTCACCTGCTGGATCCAAATGTTATTGATTGTTTCGGAGAATATGTTCGGGGTGTTAGTTATGTGTAATAGCTTAGGACATCCTATCAGGTTGTTTCAAATCATTATTAGTAATAAATGAGAATTATATGTTGACTTGTGTAAGGTTTCCTTAGAGTATCTAGGACAAACTAGATGATGTGGAACCCGAACCACTTGTTACTGACAAACTAGGGCACTCTAGTGATGTCCTGCGATTAGCACTACTTGTGGTCAGCCTATATATATCGTACTATCTTAAACGTTATTTCCCTCTATACATGTAACCATTAACTACCAGACCTTTAGCTTACCAAACATATCATATTTAATCTTTAAGGTTCAACAATACTGAACCTACTTTACATAGCTTGATGATAAATAAAAGCAGCACTCAACTGCTCCTTACACTGAATAAGTAAAAAACCAGTCTGGTGACATTGTAGGGACCGAACCCGTGAGAACTCTGTGAGTAGATGTCAACCTACCGACATAATATTGATTACTTGCTTCAGCTCAGGAGAGCCACCTTGAAACATGTAAGTTCTCACTTCCCCATTGTTCTGTAGACCCATTTCTAGATATTATTAAAAGCAAAAGGTCTGTAAATTGGTTTAGTCATTACAAAAGTTGATTATTTTCTAGTATACTGTATTTAATTCACCATAATTTAATTTTTAAAAGCTTAACTTATTGCTAAGTAAAACCATACGGAAAATAATAATGTATAAGCCATAAAAAAAAAAAAAAATTTATTAAGGAACCTTGTTGAAGATATGAAGTCTAGGCATATATAAAAAAGCTAAAATATTTAAAAGGATGATGTAAATTTTCTGCTAAACTGAATATTTCATCACATACCTAACTGTGGTTTAGCAAAACGTATTTTCTTATGTCATATTCTTTTGTCATGGACAAACAACTAGAGTAATAAGTTAACTTTTTTATCAAAGTTTGTTAAGATCATACACAATTTATTTAGAATCAAACACATGAAATAAAAAAATAGACGTATGTTAATCTTCTCTTTTAATTTAGTAAAATCTGGCTGTATGATCTACACTGAATATTAAATTTAATGTTCTAACAATCATTTGTTGTTATACAGCAGAAATCTAAATTGAAAATAAACATTCTCATAATTTAAATATTACAAAAAG
Source organism: Stictocephala bisonia (assembly GCA_035578905.1). Lineage (NCBI taxonomy): Eukaryota > Metazoa > Arthropoda > Insecta > Hemiptera > Membracidae > Stictocephala > Stictocephala bisonia. The sequence continues at coordinate 51,997 of JAQJVL010001707.1, read as the reverse complement.
TATATACCATATGATATAAATGTATTTTAAAAATTGTCTACAGTCAAATAAGTTGTTTTATATGATGGTTCGAAAATAAAAATAAACATAGCAGCAAATTACCTTAGTCAAAGATAGAGAAGAGTTGCGTTGGTTCTGACATGTTCGTAAAAGATATGGCTGTGTAAAATAGATAGAGCATTAAAAGACAAATAAAACGTAACTTTTACCCTCCAAATTGAAAGTGCTAATAACTGTGTAAACAAAAAAAGAAATAAAGTAGGGAGATTCCCCCATCAGACATATGTACAGCTGGCAGACAGATGTACAACTTCCGCCAACATTACTGCATGTAGACACTGCCGACTTAACTTCTCACCAAACCTAGGACACGCGCTCGCTCCAGCCGATCGCATGTCATAAATAATCCAACCGGTGTGGTCGTTAGTGTTCCATCCAATTACTATATAAAGGGCTCACACCGGAAACTCTTCCTGTTTTGTTCAGACATTCAGGTGGTAAGTACTATATTGAATAATTGATTAAAGTAAATTATCGCATATACATTGTCGTGAGTCTACGGTATTTTGTTGTACTTTTACAATACTTTACATAACTTCTAAGTAAATATTATTTCTGTCTTTATAGTTACTATATTACGTTTCAATTGTATTTACATACATTTTGTTTTTGGTATTAAATTAATAAAGTTTTCCTTATAACTGTTATAGATAAGCCATTATTAACACATACATGGTTTACTTTAATTAACACAAAATATTTTGTCAAAGTTTTTAATTGCTTCTAACAATCTGATTTAATTTTGATACTTTTTAGTTTCAACGAGTTTATTTCGAAATATATACATTATAAATCATTTCGAGTTGTGTATTATAAATCATTACCACTGTTCTTGTGCGTTTTCTTACCAGTATTTTCTAACTATATGTTAGAGTCAGGTATAAAATTGATTTAACATTTAACCGGCTTAACTTGTTTTGTTATATTGCACTCTTGTATATTTCAATAGTCATATTTGTGTTATTAGCCGACAGTTTATTTTCGCTTTTAGAGGTTAGTGTCAACTATTTTCATAATAATAATAAAATTGTTACCCAATTTCAAATTTACAAAAACGTTAGGTGATAGCATATTGTTAAAAAAATTTAAAGACTTTTCATAAAGGGTTACCGTTCTTTTTAGGGTTTTTTTCCCAAAAAATTTACTTATATACAGTACTTAAAAAAACCCCCTTTTATTTTTGTTTGACTGTCAAAGTGAACGATTTTGGGGAATTTTTTCCATTAAAAAGTAAAAAATTTACTTTTTTTAACTTTTTCAAAACCTTTAAATCAAGGAAACCGGGTTCCTTAAAACGGTTTTCACAAGAAACTTATATAAAAAATACTTAGAAAAAAACCAAAACCCTTTGTTTAAACTGCAAAGTGACTTTAATTTAAAAAATTTAACTTTTTGATTTTTAAAGTTTTTATTTTAATTTTAACGTAGTAATTTTCCCAAAAGCTACTTTTCCTTTTAAAACGACTTTAAAAAAAGTATATATATTAGAACCCTTTTTTAAAAATACCCATTTGTATTTTTTACGGGTCTTTGTGCCCACCCATTACAAAAGGGTTTTAAAAAAGGATGACTGCCACCATTGCTCAAAATTTGGAAAAATCTTTTAAATGTACATACAAAAAAGAATGCAAAAAGTTTTCCCAAAACCGTTTACAACATGTTTTGAGTGTTTCTAACTGATAAGAAAAATAATTTTCCCCCGGGAAATTAAAATTTAAAGGCCCCAATTTTGGGTAAAAGGAGAAGCCAAAAAGGGTACATTGCTGTTCTGTAATCTTTTTTCAAAACTTAAAAAATTTTCTAAAAATTTACTCATCACCTATTTTCCACGGTAAAACAAGGGCTTTGTTTTTTCCATCTGATGATCTAGATAAGCAATTTAAGGGGCCCCTTTTAAAAAAAAAAAAAAAAAAAGGGGGGTTTAAAAAAAAATTTAAAAAAAATTTTAAAAAAAACCCCCCTTTTTTTCCCCCCCCCCCCCCCCCCAAAAAAAAAATTTAAATTTAAAAAAACAAAATTTTTTTTTTTTCCCCCCCCCCAAAAAAAAAAAAAACCCCCCCCAAAAACCCTTTTGGGAAAAAAAAAAAAAAAACCCCCCCTTTGATTACGGGAAATTTTGAAAATTTCCCTTTTAAAAATTTTTTAAAAAAAAAAAAAGGGAAATTTAAAAAAAAAACAAATTTTTTAAAAAAAAAAAAAAAAAAAACCCCAAAAGGCCTTTCCAAAACCCTTCCCCCAAAAAAAAACCCCAAAAATTTTTTTTGACAAGGGGAAAACCCCCCCCCCACCTAAAAAATTTTTTGGGAAAAATTTTGTCCCTTTTTTCCAAAAAAAATTGCCCCCAAAAAAGTAAAAAAAAAAAACAAAAATTTTTTTGGGGGTTCCCCGGAAAAAAAAAAATTTAAAAAACCCAAAATTTTAAAAAAATTTTAAATTTAAAAAAACCTTTCCTTTTAAAAAAAAATTTTTTTTCCCAAAATTTTTACCTTTTAAAAAAATTTTCCAAAACCCAAAAAAAAAAAAAAAGGGGCCCCCCCCCCTTTTCAAAACAAAAAAACCCCCCTTTTTTTATTCCCAAAAACCCCTTCCCCAAAAAAAAATTTAAAATTTTTTTTTTTTTTGGGGCCCCCCCCCCCCCAAAAATAAAACCCCCCCCCCCCCAAAAAAAAAATTCCCAAAAAATTTTAAAAAAAAAATTTTTCCCCCCCGGGGCCAAATCCCAAAAACCCCCCTTTTTTTGGAAAAACCCCTTTTTAAAAAATTTTTTTAAAATTCCCAAAAACCCCCCCAAATTTTTTAAAAAATTTTTCCCTTTTTGGGATTTTTAAAAAAAAAAAAAAAAATTTTTAAATTTTTCCCCCCAAAAATTTTTTTTTAAAAAAAACCAAAAATTTTTCCCAAAAAAATAAAGAACCCAAAAAAGGGGGCCAAAAAAGGGAAAAATTTCTTTTTAAAAAAAAAAAATTTTAAAAAAGGGAAAAAAAACCCTTTGGAAAATTTTTTGGGGGGAAAATTCCAAAATTAAAAACCCCCCCCCCCCTTTTTTTAAAAAAAAAGGGGGGGCCCCCCCCCTTTAAAAAAAACCCCCCCAAAAAAAGGGTAAACCCCTTTAAACCCAAACACTTTAAATTTTAAAAAAAAAAAATTTTTTTTTAAAAAATTTTTTTTGAAAAATTAAATTTTTTTTTAAAAAAAAAAAAAAATTTTAAAAAACCAAAAAAATGGAAATTTAAAAATTTACTAACCCCAAAAAAAAAAAACCCCCCAAATTTAAAAAACCCCCAAAAACAAAGGAAAAAAACAAAAATTTGGGGAAAATTTTCCAACCCAAAAGGAAAAATTTTTTTTTAAAAACCAGGAAAAACCTTTTTTAAAAAAGGGGGTTTTTTGGGTTTTTTTAAAAAACCAACAACCTTTAAAAAAAAAAATTTTTTAAAAAAAAAAATTTTGGGTTAAAAAATTTAAAAAAAATTTTCCCTTAAATTTCAATATTCCCCAAATTTTTTTTAAAAATTTTTTTGGGGAAAAAATTTCCCCCCCCCCCTTTTTAAAAAAAAAAAAAATTTTTTTTTTTCCTTTTTCCCCTCTTTTTTTCCCCCAAATTTTTCCCCCTCATTTAAAAAAAGGGGGGAAAAAAAAAATAAAAAAAAAAAAAAATTTTTTTTTTTTGGGGGGGTTTTTTTTTTTTTTTTGGGTTTTTTTTTTTTTAAAAAAAACCCCCCCTTTTTATTTTTAAAAAAAAAATTTTTTAAAAAAAGGGGGGATTTAAAAAAAAGGGGTTAAAAACCAACCCAAACCAAAAAAAAATTTTAAAAATTTTTTAAAAAAAAAAAAAAAAAAAAAGGGGTTTTTTTTTCCCAAAAAAAAAAAAATTTCCTTTTTAAAAAAAAAAAAAATTTAAAAAAAAAAAAAAAAATTTTTTGGGAAAAAAATTTTAAAACCCCCAAAAGGGGAAAGGGTTTTAAAAAAAAAATTTTTTAAAAAAAAAAAATTTTTAAAAAAGGGGAAAAAAATTAAAAAATTTTTTTTTTAAAAAATTTTAAAGGAAAAAAAAAAAACCCCCCCTTTTTTGGGCCAAATTTTTTTTTAAAAAAAAAAAAAAAAATTTTAAAAAAGGGAAAAAAAAAGGGGAAAAAAAATTAAAAAAAAATTTTTTCCAAAAAAAATTTTTAAAAAAAAAATTTTTCCCTTTTTTTCCAAATTTTTAAAAAAGGTTTTTTTTAAAAAAAAAAAAAAATTTTAAAATAAATTTAAAAAATTTTACCAAAAAAGGGGGGGGGCCCCTTTTTTTTTTTTAAACAAAAAAAACCCCCCAAAAATTTTTTAAAAAATTTAAAAAATTGGGGCCCTTTAAATTTTTAAAAAAAGGGAAAAAAATTTTTTTTCCCCCCCTTAAAAAAAATTTTTTTTTTTTTAAAAAATTTTAAAAAAAAAAACCCAAAAACTGGAAAAAAGGGTTTAAAATTTTTTAAAGAAATTTTCCTTTAAAAATTTCCCCAAAAAAAAAAAAAAATTTCCCAAATTTTTTTTCCCCCCAAAATAAAAAAAAAAAATAAAAAAAAAAATTTAAACCAAAAAAAACCCCCCCCCAAAAAAAAAACAAAAAAAAAAAATTCCGGGGAAAAAACCCTTTTTTTTTTAAACCCCGGGAAAACCCCCCCGTAAAACCCAAGGGGCCCCCCTTTTTTTTTTTAAATTTTTTTGGGGCCCCCAAAAAATTTTTGGGGAAAATTTTAAAACCGGTTTTTAAACCCCCTTTTTTTTTTTTTTTCCGGGGTTTTTAAAACCCTTTTTTCCCCCCCCAAAAAAAAAAAAAATTTTTTCCAAAAAAATTTTAAAAAAAAAAAAAAGGAAAAATTTTTAAAAAAAAGGGGTTTCCCCCCAAAAAAAAATTTTAAAAAAAAAACAAAAAAATTAAAAAAAATCATTAAAAAGGAAAAAAACCGGGCAAAAAATTTTTTTTTTTTTTAAAAAAATTTTTTTTTAAAAAAATTTAAAAAAAAAAAAAAAAAAAAATTTTTTAAAAAAGGGGGCCCCCCCAAAAAAAAAAAAATTTAAAAAAAAGGGAAAAAAAAATCCCCTTTTTTTTTTTTTTTTTTTTAAAACCAAAAAAAAGGGTTTTAAAAAAAAATTTTTAAAAAAAAAAGAAAAAAAGGTTTTCCAAAAAAATAAACCCCCAAAAATTTTTAAAAAAAAAAAAAAAATTTTTGGTTTTAATTTTCCCAAAAAAATTAATTTTTAAAAAATTAAAATTTAAAAATTAAAAAAAAATTAAAAAGGGGTTTTTTTTAAATTAAAACCAAAAAAAAAAAAATTTTGGGCAAAGGGGGGGGGAAAAACCCCAAAAAAAAACCCCTTTAAAAAAAATTAAATTTTTTTAAAAAAAACCCCTTTTTAAAAAAAATTTTAAAAATTTTTTTAAAAAAAAATTTAAAAAAATTTTAAAATTTTTTTTTTTAAAAAAAATTTTTTAAAAACCCCCCAAAAAAGGCCCCAAAAAAAAAAAAAAAAAAAAATTTTTTAAAATTTAAAAAAAAAAATTTTTTTTCAAAAATTTTTAAAAAAAAAGGGGGGCCCCAAATTTAAAGGGGGGGTTTCCCCCAATTTTTTAAAAAAAAATAAAAATTTTTTTTTAAAAAATTTTTTTAATTTCTTTTCCCAAAAAAATTTTTTTTAAAAATTTTAAATTTTTTTTTTTTGGTTTAAATTTTTAAAAGGGGCCAAAATTTTGGGGTTAATTTTTTTGGGGTTTCCCTTTTTTTTCCCCCTTTCCCCCAAAAAAAAAAGGGGGGGAAAATTTTTTTAAAAAAAAACCCCGTTTTAAAGGGTTTTAAAAAAAAAAGGGTTTTTTGGAAAACCCCAAACCTTAAAGGGGGGGGTTTTTAGGGGGGTTTTTTAGGAAACCCCCCAAACCCCCAAAAGGTTTAAAAGGAAAAATTTTTTTTTTTAAAAAAATTTTTTTTCAAAAAAAATTTTTAAAATTAAAAACCTTTCCCCCTTTTTTTTTTTTTCCCCTTTTTTTTTAAAAAAAGGGGGGGGTTTTTTTGGGGTTTTCCCGAAAAATTTTTTTTTTGGGGGGGGCCCCCCCGGGGGAAAACCCCCCTTTTTTTTTTTAAAAAAAAAAATTTTTTTAAAAACCCCCCAAAAAAGGGGGGGCCTTTTTCCCCGGGTTTTTTTTTAAAAAAAAAAAGGGGTTTATTTAAAAAAATTTTTTTTCCGTTTTCCAAAAAAAACCCCCTTTTTTCCCCCAAATTTTTAAAAAAAAAAAGGGGGTTTTTAAAAAATTTTTTTTTAAAAATTTTTTAAAAAAAAAAACCTTTTTTTATTGGGTTTTTTTTTTCTTTTTTTTAAAAAAATTTTTTTTTGGTTTTTTCCCCCCCCCGGAAAAACCTTTTCCCCCTTTGGGAAAAAAATTTTTAAGGCCCTTTTTTTAAAATTTTTTTTTTTAAATTTTTTTTTAAATTAAAAAATTTTTTTTTTAAAATTTTTTTGAAAAAAAAAAATTTTTTTAAATTTAAATTTTTACAAAGGTTTCCAAATTAAAAAATTTTTTTTAAAAAAATTTTTTTTTAAAAAAAATTTTGGAAATTCCAAAACTTTGTTAAAAAAACCCAAAACCAATTTTTCCCCCAAAAAATTTAAAAAAAAAAAAATTTTTTAAACCCAAAAGGGGGGGGAAAATTTTAAAGGAAAAAAAATTTTTTTTTTTTTTAACCTTTTTTTTTTCCTTTCCAAAAAAAAGGCCAAAAAAAATTTTTTTTTTTTTTTTTTTTTAAAGGTTTTTTAAAAAAACCAAAAATTTTGGGGGGAAAAATTTTTTAAAAAAAATTTTTTAAAAAAAAAAATTTTTTTTTTTTAAAAAACTTTTTTGGGGGGAATGGGAAAAACTTTCAAATTTTGGGGGGCCCCCCAAAAAAAAAAATTTTAAAGGGAATTTCCCAAAACCAAAGGGCTTAAAAAAAATTTTTTTTTTTGGGGGGGGGGGGGGGGAAAAGAAACCTTTTTTTTTTAAAAAAAATTTTTTTAAAAGGGGTTTTTTAAAAAAATTTTTATTAAATTTTTTGGGGGGGGGGAAAAAAAAAAAGGGGGTTTTTTTTTATTAACAACAAATGATTGTTAGAACATTAAATTTAATATTCAGTGTAGATCATACAGCCAGATTTTACTAAATTAAAAGAGAAGATTAACATACGTCTATTTTTTTATTTCATGTGTTTGATTCTAAATAAATTGTGTATGATCTTAACAAACTTTGATAAAAAAGTTAACTTATTACTCTAGTTGTTTGTCCATGACAAAAGAATATGACATAAGAAAATACGTTTTGCTAAACCACAGTTAGGTATGTGATGAAATATTCAGTTTAGCAGAAAATTTACATCATCCTTTTAAATATTTTAGCTTTTTTATATATGCCTAGACTTCATATCTTCAACAAGGTTCCTTAATAAATTTTTTTTTTTTTTATGGCTTATACATTATTATTTTCCGTATGGTTTTACTTAGCAATAAGTTAAGCTTTTAAAAATTAAATTATGGTGAATTAAATACAGTATACTAGAAAATAATCAACTTTTGTAATGACTAAACCAATTTACAGACCTTTTGCTTTTAATAATATCTAGAAATGGGTCTACAGAACAATGGGGAAGTGAGAACTTACATGTTTCAAGGTGGCTCTCCTGAGCTGAAGCAAGTAATCAATATTATGTCGGTAGGTTGACATCTACTCACAGAGTTCTCACGGGTTCGGTCCCTACAATGTCACCAGACTGGTTTTTTACTTATTCAGTGTAAGGAGCAGTTGAGTGCTGCTTTTATTTATCATCAAGCTATGTAAAGTAGGTTCAGTATTGTTGAACCTTAAAGATTAAATATGATATGTTTGGTAAGCTAAAGGTCTGGTAGTTAATGGTTACATGTATAGAGGGAAATAACGTTTAAGATAGTACGATATATATAGGCTGACCACAAGTAGTGCTAATCGCAGGACATCACTAGAGTGCCCTAGTTTGTCAGTAACAAGTGGTTCGGGTTCCACATCATCTAGTTTGTCCTAGATACTCTAAGGAAACCTTACACAAGTCAACATATAATTCTCATTTATTACTAATAATGATTTGAAACAACCTGATAGGATGTCCTAAGCTATTACACATAACTAACACCCCGAACATATTCTCCGAAACAATCAATAACATTTGGATCCAGCAGGTGACCACCGCCATCAAAATCAATCAAAATCAAATTAAAGTCAATCAAAATCAAATCAAAGTCAAATTAAAGCCCACTAAAAATCGATTAAGGTCAATCAAAATCAAATCAAAGTCAATCAAAATCAAATCAAAGTCAATCAAAATCAAATCAATAGTCAGTGAGAGGGGAGGGGGGAGGGGGAAGGGGGAAGGGCTGGATAGTCAGTGAGAGGGAAGGGGGAAGGGGGAAGGGCTGGTTATCGATTTGACGCAGAAATCCTAAATCTTGACGGCAATACCATCATCTTTTCACTACTCACGTTTTATGATAACAAATGGAGTGAATATTTTTTGGTATGTTTGGGAAACTAGAACGTTACCACAGTTGCTGTATTGGATAATACAGTATTTCTGGATGGTCCACTTCTCCCTCCTGGTGGTTGGGTATTCATTCATGAAAGGTGCAAGCATGTTCCTCCAATTTTTAAAAATATTTAAGGCATGAATAACCTCAAAAGGCTGCTTTTATCGGGCTTCTTTCAAAAGTTGTACATACTCTTCTGCTGTTTCAATAGTTTCTACTCGTTTCATTCTCACTGAGTATTGTCCAAAGTTGCGGTCACACACACAATAGGAATGGCCTCGAACTGGGTATATATGTTCAATGTCAACACACAAGCTTTTGGCCAGCCAAAAAAGAAATTTTACAATATATATACACTTTTGTTTTGACCACCGGCTGCGTCAGAGAACAAAACAACTTTTTTTATCACGTCACCATCAAGTTTCCTACTTATGTAATGATACAAAAGAGAACACACGGAGTCTGAATTTTTTGTTACCTTCGTTTTCTAAATACCAATACAACGTACTAGAGTCATCGTTGTGACAGTGTACGTTGAATATATACATCCATAAGAGCCTTTTGTAGAACTGAGAAGTTACATTGAGTTTAGGAAGGGGCCTATTTTGAGCATAGTCAAACTCTAGTACCAAAACTGATGAGTTTTCTTTCTTAGCTTGTTTTAAATAGCGTTTTTTGATATCTTTGTATCGGTTGAACTTCATTAAGTGCAAGTTATACTTGTTTAAACAGGAATCATTTGGGTTTGCCTTGAGAAGTGATTTACACTTTGTACAGAAATCACATACATCTGTACGGGGTTTACGAATTGCGTAAGGAGAATTGGTACTAAAATATTTGTGATAAGTTTTGTATTTCATTTTTAATTCTGTGTTTGTGTTCATCAAAAAATAGCTTCGAAAAGATTCAAACAACTTTTGAACTGTCAGATCAGGATTCTCAAAATAAAGGCGTTGGCTTTTATTGTGAGCATGGTGGCTAAGATGATGAGGAATTTCAGCCCAGTGTTTGTCAACTAAGGCCCAAACGTTTTCTTTGATCTTATTAGGCCTAACTGAATGCTTACCACGCATATCTTTTACTATGTGCTCTCCATTTATGATCTTATTTTGGATTATCCTTACCCTTTTAGGTGATACTTGTATCATTTTCATAAAAAAACTGCGACAGCAGTCATATCGAAATCCATTAATATTAACCTGGTATTTCCAGCTAGCAATTCTGTCCTTGTACTTTCTTTGGTCCAGGGGTTTAACTTTTTTGGGTGCTATTTGTACCAAAGAACTCACAATAATGTTGTCTTGAATGTTTTTATCACCACATTCATAAAACGATTTAAAAAACTCAATTTGTTGAGCTGCAGGTATGTTGTTGTGGCATGACTTAGTGCAGCATTCAGCTACTTGATTGAAAACCTTTATCTATGTTGACTCCCTTACCTCCATAAGTTTTGTAATCAAGTTCTTTGTCCTTCTTAGATTTTTCAGCATTCTTCTTCCATAAACTTTCAAATGACTTTTTCTTCCTTCCCATATTGGCCTCTTTCAACCCTTTAACTTTCTCTGAATCACTCAAAACCTCAGAACTATCACTTTCAACGTCTTCCACTTGTAACATTTCATGGCCTTCCATTATTAAAATAAACTATTTTTTATGTAAAACTAATATTAAATGCTTAAAAACTCTCTAAACAGTTTGATGTAATACATAACCTCACTTCTCTTTTGAAAAGATTGTTAAAAACTGAATGAAAACAAAACAAGCAAGTCATACTGTCTCTGCAAAAAGGGCAAAAAAGCACACACTAAAAATCAGCTGTATCTCAGCCAGGGAAAGAGGTACAAATAAAACAAAATTACTCCCAGAAAGTAGATGAAATTTGCTGCAAAATGAAGTGTTCTCCGCAAAAAGGGCAATAGTTGCTTTTTGCCCTTTTTCCAGGGAGCTCCTCAATTGTTTGACATCACTAATTATTTAAAATATTCAAAGTGCTCTACTATTATTGATTCCTTAGAGATATGGTTTTTGTGGCATTTAATTCAGTTTACTATACCCTTTAAAGTGATATATCACAAGGTATAGGCTGCTATAAAGAATATTAACGATACCCTCAATACGATGACCCCGTTAGTACGACATGACTAAACAATGTTCCAAAATGTAGGTGCCCAATCCCTATCACGATTGTAAAAGTTTCGAATTTATGTTTTGATGAATAAAGAATACAGTATCTCTTCCGTTAATTCATAACCGCTTGATAAATATTATATTGTTGTGAAAACTGTTCCCCAATCATTTTTACGTCCACTATCTAATCGCTTTCCAAGAACTTACACACAGAGCGCATTTGGCGGTAAGTCAGTCGTTAGATTTACCAGTTTGTGATCAACTTTAGTTTAGTAGCCACCTAACCTAACCTAACCGTAATTTCGATAAAAACAGTAGTGGTTGTGAATTAACGGGAAAGGTCCAGAATATATTTAGGTGTTTCCAGACACATAATACATCCTGTATATATTTATAAGAATCGCTTTGTCAAATCTACGTAGAGTGGATAGGAGGACAATTTTAACTGTAAGACTATGGGTAGGTATGCAGTATTTTACAATGTAGGCCTACTTAAGAAAACATACGTGTGTTAAATCATGTTTGGGGTGATGATTTTAAGGGATTAAAGTTTATTAGGATGGCACCGTTATTGAAATCAGAACAAAACCGACTAATTTCTTTAATCACTTCCTGGTCAGTTTTCAAATCAAAGTACCACATATAAAAATGGAACAGAGGCCTCAGTGAACGCCGTAGTGACGGATAGAAATAAATGACAAATATTATACATATTCATAAAGTTGTAGTAATAACCACTACATTTATCTTTGATAATTTAGAAGGGCAACTGACAATGGTGCTGGCCTGCTATCATGCTGTGCTGATGGACTGGAGAAGTAACTACTCGACACGGTCACTGTTTCTTTTTTCTCTGTGAAAGTACTCATAGAGTCTGATGCTTTTTAGCAGAATTGTTCGTGTACTTATGTAAGCCTAAATATATGTATTTACAGTGCGTTACTTACTAGTCAAGAACTACGTAAGTCAATTCACCAAGTGCGAAAAAACTAGTCATATTTCAGTATAATCAATTTTGGAAGGTTGTATATACATTTATCATCCTCAGAACGACTCTTCTCTTTGTGAATGGTTTACCACGTATTTACCTGTATTGTGAATTTCACTTATTTTTAATTATACAAACCCAGCATACACTAATTAATTAATCTATATACTGTATAAGGAACACATGTGTTGAGAGGACTATTTTAACCATAGAAGTTTTGTAAATATTTGTAGGTCACTTTAAAATTCTCTATTTCTAGTTAGTTACTTCCGGTTTAGATTATTAGTGTACTATTCACTTGTTGATATATAAGTAAGTAAGTAATACATTTAGTTATATATATTTTTATAACGCTTATAATGATAATTTAATAAAGATTAAATTATTATTTAGCTAATTATTTATCTGCTATTTAAATTATCTGAGAAGGTATATAGACATTATGTTTACACTTCACTGACGATTTAAATGTGGAAGTTTTTCCGACGTTAGTATCCATTAGCAAATCGTTTACACAGTTTTGGATTCTAAACCGTCATCTGATGAAAAGTAGATTTACAACTTATCAAAAATACTTTAAGTTGAGATACTTAGATAGGGGTGACTACCTGGTACGTCAGATAATTATGGTAATAAGGAAATTAATTATAAAACTGCACTTTTAAGCAAATACACTCCATAGATTATATAAGGTGGCATAAAACATGAATTGACTGTAATACAATGAAGGCTAATATAACTGTTTACAGTTCATTTATTTGTAAGATTTAATTGGTAACTACATACTGTCTTTATTTTCATTGCTTGTATAAAGCTACTAGGTCATGTATAAATGTATAAAACCTATTTATATACAACTATCATTCTCTTATTATGTTCTTTTTATAATTTTGTATAAAATGTACGCAAAGGAAGCGTAAGGAAAGATATTTACATAAAATAGCACGTGAGAAGAGCGATACTGTAATAAATAAATGTAAATAAAAAGAATCGATTTACTTTAGATGGATGATAAATTGAAAGGTTACCTACGAATGACAATTTTACTTAAGAACTCATAAACTTTTTATTATTATGACGGAAAAACAATTTCACGACCAAATCAATTTACTTAAGAATAACAATAAATATCAGCAAGGCGCAAACGTAGTATTTTTACTTATTTTGTTAATTTCACTTTGAACGTTAAATTCTCTTAGGTGAGCTCAGAACCTGCCTCAAAAACAAAAAAAACTGACCCGGGTCAACAACCCGGCCATCTGACAGCTAACCGGTCGACCATGCAAATCAGTACGGGATTCCCTAGCCAAACCAGGCCTCGTTTATTTAAGTGTATCGTTTTTTTTTTTTTTACAGCTGAGATATGCGTTTACCAATAATCATTACGGAAACTAAACACTTAAATTTTCTTCTCCTTCACACTTGATAATCCCAAGGAAACAGCTTTACTTTTTCGATATTTAATTTTTTTAAAACAAGAAGCCAGTCAGAACATACCAACCAAAATTAGTTTAAGCAATCTGAAATAGAGGGTTGAAATTGTGGCTAGAAGTACATACATACATACAGTACAATTTTACTTAAGAACTCATACACTTTTTATTATTAAAGTTTTCACCTAACTATCAAAATTGTTCTAAAACTTTCCAATTATTAAATGCGTAAGAATATAATGTGAGGCATCAAACGCTGCATTACGTTGAAAATATTTAATATCAGGCTTGTATTTTATTAGTTAAAAAATCATAAGTATGTATATTAGCGTATGATAAATTCAAAGCAAATGACACGAGATTACCAATAAAATTATTACGCTTTTCAGCGGGAATCAGGTGATTAAGTCAGGCTAAAATGTGCAATTTGACATGAACTATTTATAAGAATATGCGTTATTTAACCGTCGTCACTATGTTAACAACATATTTGGGCACTTCATTTTCGTGGTCTGTTACACAAGGAAACTCAGATACAATGTACGCTCGTCCGTGGTCTGTTACACAAGGAAACTCAGATGCAATGCACGCTCGTCAGTGGTCTGTTACACAAGGAAACTCAGATACAATGTACGCTCGTCAGTGGTCTGTTACACAAGGAAACTCAGATACAATGCACGCTCGTCAGTGGTCTGTTACACAAGGAAACTCAGATACAATGTACGCTCGTCAGTGGTCTGTTACACAAGGAAACTCAGATGCAATGCACGCTCGTCAGTGGTCTGTTACACAAGGAAACTCAGATACAATGTACGCTCGTCAGTGTTCTGTTACACAAGGAAATTCAGATTCAATGTACGCTCGTGAGTGGTTTGTTACACAAGGAAACTCAGATAAAATGTATGCTTGTCAGTGGTCTGTTACACAAGGAAACTCAGATACAATGTCTTGAATGTAATAAATGTCATAGCAGTAACCATTTCTTCAGATAACGAGACATACAATATTGTAGGTTTTTATTAATAGAGGAAAATTGGGCAGTACATCAACTTCTCCCTTTATTAACTTGCACGTGTAATGGCTATTTATTTTGATATATTAGATGATATAAACATAACTTTGTTAGAAATATTTAATGCTATTTGTTTCTTAGTTAATTCGAAATATACTTGCAAAAAAGATTAGTTCAATGAAAGTTTCAGTTCTGAGAATCATGTTATACAAAGCTAACAAGGAAAATGCAACATTTCATTCCTCATGAAAGAACAGGTGTGGTTTACCTAAATACACGATCACTAGAAAGGAAAAGTCGAGTTTCCTGGAAACCTTGTGTACTGAATTTGTAATAGATTTAAAACCCGAGGACTGACTTAAAATTATTAAAGTAAATAATTGGAACCTTGAGAGTTGTATTTTGCACAGAATATTACATTAAAATCATTTTTAATTTTATACATTGTTTTGTTAAAAAACAAATATTGATTTTAGTTTACATTTTAGGCTTTGCTATGTGTTTTATTATCTTTACTGTTTTGATTAATTTACATTTTTAATACGTAGTTCTTTTTACTAGTTTGTTAAATAAACCTCTATTTAAAGATGATAGTCCTGATGATTTTTACATTGTATGCTAAATACCTTGCATAGTAATAAAATTGAAAATTTACTCATTGATATATTTATTTAATTAATATGTTTTTATGTTTTTTTTAAGGAAGTCTGATTCATTGACAGTTGTAGGGGACCATAAAAAACATGAAAATGATAAAGGCTCATATAAAATGACAGTGGTCCAAAACCCTTAACATGTTTTTAAGTAAAGGATATGAACCCTAGAACTCCATGTGAAACATAAGTGCTAACCACTAGGCTAGCAAGAAACAGAGAGAGAAAAATACAGGGGTCGCTTTCTTATGGTCACAGCGAACGCCTCGGTGGCAATTATACATAGATTACAAGTGATTTACAGCGTTAAACATCTGTAGTAATAATTATTAGAATAATCCTTGAGGATTAGGGAGTAATAAAGGAGAGACTGACAAGGTGCTGGCCCTGCCATCGCATGGAAAAGTGGAGAAATAACTACCCGACACACTAACACATATAGCGCACTATTGAAAGCGACCTCTGTTTCCTTCTTCTCTGTGCAAGAGACTAGTACAACTCATATACATATTTAAAGTTGTAGTTAGCTAAACTTTTTTATGGAAGAGGTTACCTACTATTTCAAAATTCTAATAAAATAGAAAAATAAACTAGCTATAATTTAAGAAAGGAAATTCATCACAGTTAATATTAACTGTAAACGGTTTAACTTAAAGCAAATATTAACTTGTAAACCGAATATTCAAAATGCAGTTTCCTTACATTATTAAGCTTTTTTAGGTAAGTTTTGTACATTAATCTGTTTACAAAATGCTTAAAATGATAGAGTTGAGGTCTTCATATGATAAACATTTGTATGAAAACAAAACAATTAATTAATTTTTCGTTTTGTTTTCAAAAGCATCGTTCAATTTTTTAGTATCTTAAAGAGAATAAGAAACAGAGGAGAGCCAAAGCAACCTCTTTCATCTGTGTTTGTATTGTACTCAACAACTTAGAATGTATATCTTATTTTAATTTTTAATGACAAATTAACAATTACTGAAAACCCTGTAATTTACAAATCTGAACAATTTATTGTTGGTATAGAATCTTATCTAACAAAAATATGTTTTAATGTTCTACAGCTCACACTACTTTTCTAAACTAGTCTTTAGCACACAATACTAGCAAACTAGTTTATTGACACATCATTTTTTAAGGCTCCCATTTATTTTTATCGAGATTTTATACAAGAACTGTAATAAAATAAATTTATATATTACTAGTACAGTACCCGCCCTTCGTTTGGGGTTTACGTTGATTTATATTGTGCTTATTGCGTTCAGTAATACAAAACATGTACCTAGTAGCATCTGTATAATGCAAAAGTTCGTTGTGGTCAAAGTAACCCAATGATAGAAACCGGTAGGTTTCACACGCATCTCATATGATGTGAAATGGCAACAACAAACAAAAAACACTGTTATAATTTCCGTAGTTTACAGTTACAGCTGATAAGTGGTAAATAACTTGTCTACTATTTAGCTGAATGATTCCATGAGATTGGCAGACAGCCGGTATTTTATTGAATAATCAAACCAGTTGATTTCGCCCATGTGACGTCACAGTTTACTGCGCAGCCTCGTCGTGATACCTACCGTCTTTTCTAATTACCGTGGTTGTGGTTAGGTTTGGTCCGGTATATACTTCAGAATTATATAAGTTTTTATTTATTCCAACGGCTGAATAATGAAACTATTATAAACAATTTATTGTCGAATTGGTATTGCCATAGGGGTTGAATTGATACTTCTTAGAACCTCTGGGGTGGTTTTCTGATGGAATTTCAAAGTAAAGATAGGCCTATGTGTTAACCAGAGACCCTAAAAATGTCCATGCAAAATTTCAGATGAATGGGTTCAGTAGTTTTTGCGTAATTGAGTAACACACGCACAGACACCATTAGATTTTTACTTAATAGTAAGATCAAATTCAACTTAAAAAAACAGATTTCTTGTAAGTTTTACCCATTAAGCTGTTAGGCTATTGTTATCGCTTCGGGAGAACCCAAAATGCTACTTCGTTTGACAAAATGTTAGTTGTCAGAATGTGTTCTCGCACTAATACTGTTACCGTGGGGATGGGGCCCTTCTATGAATCATATCGTTCAACGACAGTAAACAAGGAAGAGGGTGATACTACTGGCCAGCTCACTACCCAAGGCATAAAGTATGTAAGGGAAGGGGACCTTGGACAATCACCGAGGACGATGGTGTTATACTGATTACGGTGATCACGTCCTTGCAAGCTAAAAATAACTATCAAGGTTGGGACGAAATAATAAGAACAAAACGGAAGAGACTTCCTCCTGATAATGGTTGACGGTCATATTCTTAAATGGCACGACACTGATAATTTTTTTTCGATTATGAATTGAAATTAAAATTAACTTAGGGCCTACTCGAGTTAAAACAACAAACTAACAGTTACAACCATAACCAAATAGTTCTTGGAAAAAATAAAAAGTGTACGGTATTATTTACATTACATACATTTTTATATTGTTAATTGAAAAGATTTGGTTAGGAAAGTGAAATAATTAACTTTTTAACCAGTTTAAGCAAGCTTTGTGTCTCTCTGCAAGAAAATAAGCTCAATTAATTTTTTTTGGTTTGGTATACATGACTAACTACAACTGTCGAACAAAACACTGGTGGTGTTACGTCCTTGAATCATGCTGATTTATTGTAATAATTTGATTTTGTACATAATTAAACTTTGTGAACCTAACACATATCACAACTATTCAAGTTTAATTCAGTACCAAGTATACAAATATTATGGTAATCTATTTACGTCAACCCCGTGTACCATCCTTAGAGCAAGTGCATTCGCATAGTAAGACGAATTAAAATATCCAACTAAGGTTTCCTCTAGTTTGTCTGAAACTTTAGAAAAAAACCGTGAACATTGATATGGGTCTAAAAATGTTAATAAATATTTTCCCCCCACTTTTAAAAATGAATTCATGATATTTTAGAGAACTTGTTTGGAGTTTATGCCGGTATATTTCGATATATGAATTTTTATTTTATGAAATTATTTAAGAATAATTATCCGTTCTAAATTAGTATTTTAAGAATTTTACTGTAAAGTAACATTTGTTTAGTTCTATATTGTCAAATGGTTTTTAACTCAGTTTTTTCTTAGTATTTTTCTTATTATGATAAAATTAACTAAATCGTTTATGATACACGATCTAATTTTGCCAATTAGGTCCTAATTGCTTTGATCAATCCCGGTTGTTAATTCCGATGGATACTACCCCTACAGTATTACCATTACAGTAATATTAACCACTACGGTGACAATCCTCTACCAGCAGAACATTTTGTTAATTATTTGAATTAGTTGGTTTTTATGCAATTTGCCACCCACATTTGAAAACTTTGCCTGAAATGGGACAACAATTGACTATATTTTTTAAAGATATGTTTTTTATTCAGCGGAAATGATGGATTTCACAGAAAAATTAGAAAAAAAACCAACGTTACGACTTATAGAAATTTCCTCACGTTCATTTAAAAGTTATTTTAATAATCTTTTTTAATTTTATGTCTTTTTCGCTGTGAATACGAATGTGAACATAATTCACCTATATTTCTGCCGGCAGGCCGTCCCGGAGACCAAGCGTCCGATTTTAATGCAAATTACGATTATTTTTTAGTAAATAGACAATTAAGATTATTTAGGTTGTTGTGTTCGGTTAGGTAAGGATAAAGTGTATTTTTTGGACAACATAATTTATTGAAAACTCAATTATATATTCGTGTTCAGCATAAAAAAGCAGATTGGAAAAAATATTTAAAAATGTTGGAGTTTTCACTATTAGATATAACGCATTTGCGAGGTTGAAAAACCTCCCCAAGAGGTAGAGTTTTTCTAGGGTGAAACTTATACTTCGCCACGTTTTAAACAGGAAATCGTAGTTAAATTGAAGCCTCTAGAAAGTGTATAGTCAAAATAAATATTATTAATAGAATACCTTAAACACATTTGTTCATAATGTGTTGTACGATGTACATTTCAACTTCTATGAAGTCATTTCAGGTACATGTAGGTTATAAAACAATATAAATAAACCAGTTATGATGTCGAATTATTCTCAGCTGTTGATAATATGTATATATATATATTTTTTGGTAGAATTAATTTGTACATTTTAATAATATTTCAAAAAGTAAATGTTTAGAAATCGTGTCTTTGTCATTTAATAGAAAATTTTGATTGTTCTTTGCACTTTTATAAATTTCGAAACGTTGTGAGGCTAACATTAAACTACTTTTCTTACAAGTATGTAACATTTCAAGATTTGTTTCTAAATTTTTTACTTTATGAAGCAAATAGAAACTTTTCACCAAATCAGTGAGTAGCCCACGATTTCTAAACATTTACTTTTTGAAAGATTATTAAAATTTACAAATTAATTCTAAAAAAATTACATATTATCAACAGCTGTAAATAATTTGGACATCACAATTTTTTAATTTATATTGTTTTATAACCTACATGTACCTAAAATGACTTCATAGAAGTTGAAATGTACATCGTACAACAAATTATGAAGAAATGTGTTAAATGTATTTTATTAATAATATTTTAAGAAATCGTATTTTCAGAAGTGAGTAGAAAGTGCGTAGTTACCAATTAGTTACACTGATTACTTTATTATCATTGTTTTAGTTGTGCATTTTAACACTGTTTTAATTAGGATCGTTAAGTATTTCAATTGAAATCGTTTATACATATTTCAACTGCTCAAAATTAATGTAATCGAAGATAATTATTATGTAGGATAGAGTAGTGATGAGATTACAGCTAGGAACGTGATCCTATCCTTTCTGTCGGAGAGTTTTCTGTCGAAGGAAACTGCAAGAAATGACGAAGTAATGAATTATTCCACCATTTTGTCTAATTTAATTATTAGTTACAAACACACTATATCCAGAAATCTGCTTATAGTCGTTCTTATTACTAAGTGACGTTTCATTTTAAATGATGAAACTGGATAATAATTCAAAGAAATATATCAAGCATTATGAAGGAAGTAAAACAATTACAAAATTAGGAAGCTGATATATTTCATTGAATATTAATACTGTAAAATCTTCTTAGTTTTTACTGGTAATAAAAGTGTGTATATTTTATTTAAGACATTTAAATAAAAGAGTAAAATAAGTAGAGAAGTTATGTATGATTTCAGATAAACAAAGAAGTAACTAGTATATAATTTAATTTAGGCTTTAACTAAAACTACAGTTTGTTTTAACATTTTTAAGTGGAATAAAAATAATAATTATAACTTTGACCGAATCAAATTTAATTCTTTACTTTTTTTGGATAAATGCACCATAATGTTTATCTTTCACATTGGGAACTTTTGCAATCCTCAGAGTTACTGTATTCACATATTTACCTCCCTTTCTAGTTTAAGGGTTTTCTCTGTTATTTGCATGATTTATATTTGCCGTTTTATGTATTTATTGTAACATTTTGCATGCTGGGGCCCATAAAGGAGAGTCCTGCGGTGCGGAGGGTTACTAAACAAGAGAACTACACATTTAATACGTAGTGCAGGTGGTAGGATAAAGAAGAATATTGAGCTGGGGGTAGGCTAGAGTCGTACTTATGTACGTCAACATGTGTGAGTAAGATAGGCAACAGAGACAGTTTTGTACGTTGGGTAAGTCGTTGCTCATGGATAAATTTAATTTTCTTTAATGGTTATAAATGTAAGTACATACAAGAATTCTTTAATATAACTTAAGTATTTTTGAATTATCAAGAATATGTTTTCTCTTTTGTTAAAAATGTGTATGTATTGTGTTTTAACCACATTCAATGACATTTTGCATGACCCCTCTCTATTTAGCGAAGGCTTTACAGTAGCCATGTGGAGGACAGAAGCTTTCATAATGGAATAGGTAGGCCTATTACAGGGAGTTCAAAAAGTATCAGAATGGTGTTATATATTTTTAGCAAATGTAAGCAGATACACCCAATGTGGCGATAATATACTACAAGTCAACTTTTTGAAGCAAATAGAAACTTTTCACCAAATAAGTGAGAAGCCCACAAGGAGTAAAAAAAGTGTTATAGAAAATAAAAATTTATCTTAGGACTCTTTCCCAATGGAGTAAAACTAAATGGTCGAGTCGCTCACTACCAAGAAAAACTGTCCCTTACACCCAGTGTGAAGGGTTTCACTACTATAACCAATAACAAAAGAAAGAAAATCATGCAATAAATTCAAGTTTGTAACAGTATATTCTCCAGAGTGAACACTTCAAGGGATTGAAGCATTGTGTTTTCTATGTGAAATATTTAATTAGATGTATGGGAATCCTATGTTTTTAACTAAGATTTCCTTCTGAATGCTGGAGTGTACCCACCAATGAGCGGTGGACATTCTAGTTTGTTATTCCTTTAAAAATGTTGGATATTACCAATATGTCAAATATTAAGGTTAAATTTTAAACAATCGTTCAACAAAATAAAGCAGTTCAAATACTTTTCAACATAATGTAGGCTACATGTGATGTATCCAATAATTACTGCAGAGTGAAATAAAATCTACAAAAATATACCTCACATTTTAAAACGTATGGCAAACCTATGACAAACTGTTTATTCAGTTTTAAATGACACATGTAGGTCAACTGGCAATAAGTGACTGTGGCATCATTGACAAAGTACAAATTAAGTTATTTACTCGCACGTGCTAAGAATTATAACTAAATCAATTACATCAGGACACTTAATTATAACTTGTGTCATCTGCACGTTAACTTGTTGTAAACTTACCTCTATGCTCACTCGAGTCAGAGTACACCAAGGACGTTAACAGGTGATGAAATACCTTCAACACCTCACAAGTGTCCGACACTGCCAGATCTAAAACTTAATTGATTTACTGCACTTGAAGTGGCTTTGGTAACTAAGTTTCTCTTTGATCAATTCTGACCCCACCAAAGTGAATAACGGACTTGGACTAAACTGGATTTAGTTCAACATTGTAATAGCATCATGAAATCTAAATAAAGATTCACTATTTAATATTATACTTAAGTACTAAATGTTACAAAAATTAATTATTGAAAAAAGTAATAGCATAATTATTAAGGATAAGAGCAACGCAATTGTAATTCTGAAAAAAGAAGACTATATTACTAAAACTGAAGATTTTATCAAGGAAAATAAATTTCAAGAACTAAAAGGTGATCCTACAAATAAATATCAGGATGAAATTAATAAAGTTGTAAAATCTTGTACAAAAGTTATTACTGATAATGTTCGTTTTAGAGCTTTTATGAATAATCCTAAGGCACCCACAATGAATGGTATTCCAAAAATTCACAAACCTAATGTACCTATTAGGCCCCTGGTAAATTTCAAATCTGCGCCTACTTACAACGTATCAAAGATATTGTCCAATATTTTGACTTCTGCTTTGAACCTTGAAAATAAATATACCGTTAAGAACAGTATTGATTTTGTTGATAAGGTCAGTCATGTAAAATTGTGTAATAAGACTAGGTTAGCCTCATTTGACATATGTAATCTATACACTAATATTCCAGTTGATGAAGTGATTAACTTAGTTAAGGAAAAACTTGTAGAACAACAATATGAAAAAATGTATGTAAATCAAATTGTAAAGTTGCTCAAAACTATCTTGAAACAAAATTACTTCCGTTTCAATAACAAATTTTACTTACAAAACGATGGTTTAGCTATGGGTAGTCCACTGTCAGCCATTTTATCAGAAGTTTATTTACAGTATCATGAAGACTCCATTTAGATAAATTAAAAAAGGAACATGATATCATATTTTACACCCGTTATGTCGATGATATTCTGGTTTTGTTTAACGAGAAATCATGTAATGACTTAGATAATATGTTAAATATACTTAATTGTCACCACCAGAAGCTTAGTTTTACCAGTGAATTTGAATCTATGAATGAAATTAACTTTTTGGATCTAAAAATAATTCGTGATCATAACAAACTTTCATATAGAATTTTCAGGAAACCTACTCAAACCAATTGTACCATAAATAACAGTTCTGTCCATCCCCCGTCTCACAAAACAGCTAGCTTCAGAAGTATGTTATATAGGGCGTATTCAATACCATTAAGTGTTGCAGATAGAAAACAGGAAATAAATTTAATAAAATCAATAGTGTGACGTGTTTACGTCCTAATTTATAAATAATTAATCGCTATGTGGGTTTTACAAATAAGCAACACGATATACTAAACAATTACTAAATTTATTGAGTATATAAAATTAACTTATTATAATTAAATGGATTATTTCCTTTACTTTAACTATTGTGAAAAGTACAATTTACTATTAGGCCTACTGTTACAGTTAAACTAATTTATATTTACAATCTTAGATGGCATCAATAATTACAACTACTAATTGCAAAGTGACTTTACTAAATTCCTTTCTTTTAATTACAATTCCTAGCTCTATAAAGTGGCTTTCCTAGATTCTCTACTATTATTTACAATTACTAACTATAAAGTGACTCTACTAGATTTCCTACTATTATTTACAATTACTGACTACGAAGTGACTTTACTAGATTCCCTACTACCTACAGTCCAATGCTAACAGTTCACTCACAGTTTCTTAAGTGTCCCTTCAGAAGTCGTCCACAAGTACCGCACTGCTCCTTCGTTGATCCCCACAACGAACCACTCACCGGTAACTTCTCCGTAGACCACTTCACTATACTCGGACACTTCACTCGCACTGTAGAACTCGCTCACTGTCGCTGCAAACACCCGGGCTGTAGGCTCTAGACTCACTGACTGACTTACTGACTGACTGACTCGCGCTGGTATCCGGGCCGTATATATCACCTGCAGGTCTCCATCTAGAAGCTTCTTGAATTCCCCTGCGCCCGAAGTTCCATGACAGAGCTGGCTCGTCAACCTAGAACCTTCTAGAAGTCCATTGAAGAGGTAAGGGGCGTTCATGCGTAAGCCATTATGCCCCAAAGGTTGTAAACAAGCAGGGCAGGTGGTCAGCGACCCATCCATTACTTCCGCATCACCGGTTCCCAGGATAGAGGCCACTCTAGATGTCACACTGCCCCCTCCTTAAGGCTGATCGTCCCGATCAGCTTCCGCTCCATGGTACGGTGCTAGGCGATCAAGGTGGACCACAAGCATCTTGCCTCTTGGGTGTCTTTGAATCCTGTAGACCACATCGTTGATTCGTGTCACTACCCGATAAGGTCCTTGCCAATCCTGTTGAAATTTCGGGCATCTCCCCTTTTTCCGGAGGGGACTGTAGAGCCACACCAGGTCGTTCACCTGGAATCCAGTCGAATTGGCTTGCCGGTCGTAGCGAGCTTTCATTTTGTCACTGGCCATTTTTAGGTGCTGACGAGCGAACTCGTGAGTGTCGTGTAGGTGGTCGACGAGCTCGCAGGCGTAGTCCGTTGCGGGCTGCTTTGCGTCAGGTGGCAGGCCGAACATGAGGTCACTAGGCAGCCGCAGCTCCCTTCCGAAGATCATCCTCGCTGGGGTGAAACCCGTAGTATCGTGGACCGAAGATCTGTACGCCAGGAGGAAAATGGGCACCTTCCGATCCCAATCCCGCTGATTGGTGGACACAACTTTCCTGAGGTGTCCAACGAGTGTCTTTATGTATCTCTCGACCATCCCATCAGATTGCGGATGAAGTGCAGTTGTCCGTGTCTTGTGCACTCCGAGACGCTGAAGCACCTCCTTCATCAACAGGGATCCGAAGTTCGTCCCTTGGTCACTGTGCAGCTCACGTGGCACTCCATATCGACAGATGAATTCGTTCACCAAGCACCCAGCCACTGTTGCGGCTTCTTGATTTGGTATGGCGTATACTTCTGGTCATTTCGTAAAGTAGTCCATGGCCACCAGGAGATATTTATTTCCTGCATCTGACATGGGAAATGGACCAGCGATGTCGATGGCGATCCTCTCGAATGGTGCCCCAACGTTGTACTGTTGCATTCTGCCTCGACTTCTTGTTTGTGGCCCTCGGCTTCCAGTACAGACATCACATTGGCGGCACCACTTCTCTACATCAGCCCTCAAGTTCAACCAGTAGAACCGTTGTCGTAGCTTGTCCACCGTTTTGTTGAAACCTAAGTGCCCGCCAGATGCTCCATTGTGGATCTCCTCCAGCACTTCCTTTCTTTTACTTCTGGGGAGCACAATCTGTTCAATCTGCTTCCTACCATTAGGGGCCTCCCAGATTCTTATAAGCACTCCGTTCTTAACCTTCATTGAGTCCCACTGTGCCCAGTAGCTTTTATACACATGGTTCCTAGCTGCAATGTCCTCCCAGCTAGGACGAGCCCCTGATTCCTTCTCCCGCAGCAGTGGTCCAACCTCACTATCCTCAAGCTGCTCTTTACGGAGTTCCTCCGGCTCCCATCCACTAGCTGGCTCCAAAGAGACACAGCGCACTTCCACGGACAGATTCCTTTCTTCTACCTTGGAGCAGTGCTTACAACCCTCTGGGCAAGGTCGGCGAGGCAGGGCGTCGGCATTGGAATGGTTTCTCCCTCGTCGGTGTTCAGAGGTGAAGTTGTATTCTTGAAGACGCTGCACCCATCGAGCTGTCTGTCCCTCCAGGTTCTTGAAGTTCATTAGCCAAGTCAGGGCAGAATGGTCGGTCCTTAAATGGAAAGGCTGTCCATAGAGGTACTTGTGAAAATGCTCTAATGACTTCACGACTGCAAGTAGCTCTCTTCTGGTGACGCAATAATTCCTTTCTGCTTTGGATAGCGTTCTGCTGAAGTAAGCTATTACAGCTTCGTGGTCGTCCTGAACTTGGGAGAGAACTGCCCCTATACCCACATCGCTGGCGTCCATGTCCACAATGAACTTCTCTCCAAACCGTGGGAACCCTAAGATTGGAGCGCTGCAAAGAGAAGTTTTAAGCGTCTCAAAAGCCTCGCTATCCTCCGGAGTCCACTCAAACTTACGCTGTTCTTCGGTGAGCTTGGTCAGTGGCTTAGCAATATCAGCATAGCCCTTCACGAAGTGGCGGTAGTAGGTGCAAAGTCCAAGAAAACTCCTCACCTCATGTTTGTTACGTGGGACAGGCCACTCCTTCACGGTGCTAATCTTCTCCGGGTCCACAGTCACTCCTTCGGATGACACTACGTGTCCAAGATAGTTAACCTTATTCTTGAAAAGATTACATTTTTTTAGGTTTAACTTCAGGTTGGAAGCACGAAGCCTCTTAAAAACTTTCTCCAGATTCTGAAGATGGTCGTTAAACGTCTTCCCTATGACTATGATGTCGTCCAGATACACTAGACAAGTTTCCCAAGTCAGTCCCCGTAGCACATTTTCCATGAGTCTCTCGAAGGTAGCTGGAGCATTGCAGAGTCCAAAGGGCATCACCGTGAACTGCCAAAGTCCGTTTCCATTCCCTATGGAAAACGCTGTTTTCTCTTTGTCCTCCGGAGCTATCTCCACCTGCCAGTACCCGCTCTTCAAGTCCAGGGTCGAGAAGAACTTACAGCCTCCGAGAGCATCCAGAGTGTCGTCAATCCGGGGCAAGGGATAACTGTCTTTCTTCGTAACATTGTTCAGTAGACGGTAATCCACGCAGAATATGGAAGTCCCATCCTTCTTCTTTACTAATACTACCGGCGAAGTCCATGGGCTGCTGGAGGGCTCAATCACTCCATCTTGCTCCATTTCTTTTATTTTTCGCTCTGCCTCTTCTCTCTTCGCCCAGGGTAGTCTCCTAGGTATTTGACGGATTGGTCTAGCGTCCCCAACATCAATTTTATGTTGAACCAAAGTTGTTCTACCTTTTGGCCCCGTAGCAGTTTCAAACACATCTTGATACTCTGTTATTAACCTTGCGACTTGCTTCGTTTGATCCAATGCCATTCCCCTGCATGCATCTCTTACAAACTCCGCTAT
The DNA here is from genome assembly GCA_035578905.1 of Stictocephala bisonia. Taxonomy (NCBI): domain Eukaryota; kingdom Metazoa; phylum Arthropoda; class Insecta; order Hemiptera; family Membracidae; genus Stictocephala; species Stictocephala bisonia. Next base: position 25,238 of record JAQJVL010001707.1, on the reverse strand, counting down.
GTCTTCTGGAAGGTTTTTATGGTCTGAAGAGATATTCCTATCAGCTCGTGAAACAGAAGAAACCGGAGAACAGTTACCTAGGAGCCTACCTTGTTTCAATGCAACAGGATGGTCATTCAAATTCATTATGCGGACTGGAACTTCCTTAGAAGATTTGAACAGTGTTTTCACTACAAGTACCCCACGTCCAAGTTCCTCCTCATTTATAACTGGGTCCAACATTAAGTTCTGGCCTTCCGGAATAGTCTTGTCCATTTCCGCTCTGACGATCTTCTGAGTTCGAGGTGGCAGAGTGGCGTCCTTCAACAAGCGCACCCAAGAAGATAAATTCTTCCTGCGCTGAAGAGCAACTTCCTCTCCCCCAATGGTCGTCACTCCTTTCCTGAGGTCTAACTGTAAGCCAAGTTTCGTCATCATGTCCATGCCGAGTATGACGTCCTCCTCAATATCAGCTACAAGAGCGCGATGCTCAAGACATGCACCCCCGATGCAGAAGGTGGCAACTGTCTCCCCGCGGACGCTGGCAAAGTCCCCAGTCGCAGTCTTCACTGTCCAGGTCGTCGGAGTTATTTTCATAGAGGAAGGACAAATATCTTCATTCAATATCGTCATCGTTGCACCAGTGTCCAGCAAAAGGCTTCTGGGCTCCCCGTTTACCAATCCGTCTATGTAAAGGCTGTTGGTCTGACCTGACAAAGATGCTACGATGATGCTCTTAGCTGGGGCCTCAAATTGCTGGGTTGACAGTTGCCCCTTCCCATCAACCCTTTTTAGTTTTCCTGCCTCTGCCCCCGAGAGGCTTTACTCGGGCATTTACTTCGGGGATGGCCTAACTCTCCACACCCCCAACAGCGAATCTCCTTCTTCCGGTCCCTCAGGGCATCAAGCACTTTTCTTACGATGTCTTCTATCTTCATAGGTTCTTCTTCCTCTGCGTAGACTCCTCGCAGACGTGCCTGGCCCCGGACGGATTGGTTTACGGCATCAAACTCTAAGGCTTGCGTCAGGGCCTCGTTTAAAGTGTTAGGCCGGGCCAACTTTACAGCCTGCTGCGTCTCAGCATCCCGCAGTCCATCGAGGAACCTTTCAATGGATAGGCTCTCGTAGACAGCTTCGTCCACTGTGGGATAAGCGCCCCTCACTAATCGTGCGATGTCAGCTTCGAATTCTTGAAGACTCTCATTGGACTTCTGGTGACGACTCCTGAGCTGAGATCTGTAGACCAGTTCCATGTGTTTATGTCCGAACCGCATTTCCAACCGTATAATCAAATCTTCGTAATTCTGTCGCTCAGCAGGTGGAACGGTTTGCAGTACGCTCAGAGCTTCTCCACGAAGTGAAAGGCACAACATGGATGCCTTCGCTGATGATGGCCAATTGTAGACAGCAGCGGCAGTCTCAAACAAAGTAATAAAATCTTCCCAGGACATCTTTCCGTCGAAGGTTGGCAAACTTGCGTTATTTACGGGTGGACACACACTGGGCCGAGGTTTAAGGCTGGGCGGTTGCTGTCCACTTCCTGAGATCCCAGGTGGTTCGTTGCAGGTTATTGACTGCTTCCTCCCCTGAACCATTTCTTCTAAAACCCTTATCCTATCACCTAATTGCTTCGAACAGTCATCTAATTGTTTTTTAAATTCGTCTTCAACTTTGCAAATTTTATAATTAAATTCTGTAGCTAACTCTTCCTTCAAGGTTTTACAATTACTATTTAGTTTTTCGGTTAAGTCATCTTTCACTTCTTTTAAGTCACTATGTAATTTCTCTGCATTTCCTTTTAAGTCATTTTGTAATTTCTCGACATTTCTGGTAATCATAGACTTAAGTGAACTAGCTTCAGTTTCAAAAAGGAATGTTTCTGGATCATCCCCTGCTTCTAGCATTGCCTGCTTAAGTCTACTTACTAAAACTGATTTTGTTCCAGTATGATCTATGTCCCTTTCTTCTAACTCCCGCTTTAAATCAGCCACTTTTAAGTCTACTAACTTAACTCCACTAGATGCCATCGTTCTTTTGCAAAACTACGTCTGAACAATTTAGAATTACAGTAATTGAATTCAATAAACAGCTTAACAATAACTATCAATAAATAAAAATATTAAACGTGTTGCTCAACAAACCAATCCCACTTCTGACACCAGTGTGACGTGTTTACGTCCTAATTTATAAATAATTAATCGCTATGTGGGTTTTACAAATAAGCAACACGATATACTAACAATTACTAAATTTATTGAGTATATAAAATTAACTTATTATAATTAAATGGATTATTTCCTTTACTTTAACTATTGTGAAAAGTACAATTTACTATTAGGCCTACTGTTACAGTTAAACTAATTTATATTTACAATCTTAGATGGCATCAATAATTACAACTACTAATTGCAAAGTGACTTTACTAAATTCCTTTCTTTTAATTACAATTCCTAGCTCTATAAAGTGGCTTTCCTAGATTCTCTACTATTATTTACAATTACTAACTATAAAGTGACTCTACTAGATTTCCTACTATTATTTACAATTACTGACTACGAAGTGACTTTACTAGATTCCCTACTACCTACAGTCCAATGCTAACAGTTCACTCACAGTTTCTTAAGTGTCCCTTCAGAAGTCGTCCACAAGTACCGCACTGCTCCTTCGTTGATCCCCACAACGAACCACTCACCGGTAACTTCTCCGTAGACCACTTCACTATACTCGGACACTTCACTCGATCTGTAGAACTCGCTCACTGTCGCTGCAAACACCCGGGCTGTAGGCTCTAGACTCACTGACTGACTAACTGACTGACTGACTCGCGCTGGTATCCGGGCCGTATATATCACCTGCAGGTCTCCATCTAGAAGCTTCTTGAATTCCCCTGCGCCCGAAGTTCCATGACAGAGCTGGCTCGTCAACCTAGAACCTTCTAGAAGTCCATTGAAGAGGTAAGGGGTGTTCATGCGTAAGCCATTATGCCCCAAAGGTTGTAAACAAGCAGGGCAGGTGGTCAGCGACCCATCCATTACTTCCGCATCACCGGTTCCCAGGATAGAGGCCACTCTAGATGTCACAATAGCTATTGCAAATGGATACAAAGCATCAATGATTGATGAAATTGGAAGTAGAATAAAAAAGAAAATAGAAAACAAAATTCGAGACGATAGACGAACAACACTTAAAAAAGAAAAATCCGATAAAGAACAAAAGAAGTATGTATCCATCCATTACAATGGGCCGTTCACACAAAGAGTTGGTAATATATTTAAGAAATTCAATTTATCAGTAGCTTTTAAGACTTGTAATACTATGTCCAACATTTTGCACCCGAATATTGAAAGTGAAGATAAATTTAATAATTCACGAATATATAGGATTAACTGTAATGATTGTAATATGTTTTACATAGGTCAGACTGTAAATTTTAGCAAAAGATATAAAAACCATGTCTCTGCTTTTAAAAATAATAAACCTGAAAGATCTAATGTAGCTAAACACCTTCTGAATTGTACCCACAGTTTGAATAAAATAGATGAAAATGTAGATATTCTAAAATTTTGTAAGAAGGGTCGTAACATGAATGCTTGGGAAGAGTTATTTATTTTTAAAGAAAAATGTAAGGATCGTGATAAATTAATGAATGAACAGGTTAATTTTGATTCCGAAATAGTTTTTAATAATGTATTTTCAGCGAATAAAAGAAGAGAAGTAACAGACAATAGGAATTAACCAATAATATCACAGCAGCCGCCATTTTGACGATTCCAGCTAATGGGGTCACGTGATCATAGGCCTATAAATTGAGTTGTTGAACACCGTTTTCCATTCTTTTGTGAATCCCTCTGGTCTGAGGAAGGTGAGCGTGGTTCACCGAAATCGATCACCATAATATTTGTGCATTTTGTGCTTGTATTGTAGTATATTTGTGCATTTTGTGCTTATATTGTAATAAATTTGTGTTGTGTGACGTTTACTTGTACTGTAAAAAAAGTTTAAACCTACCTAAAGTATTATAGTAACTTTAAAAGATTCCATTATATAAAGACTGAAATTATTCTTCCAAATGTGGTAATACACATAATTGATTTGCAAATGAACGATGAAAGTTTAGTAAACATTATAATAAAACGTTTTTAAGCCCCGCGCCCACTACGGTGGCACCGGCGTTCCGCACCATCCGCACTTTTTCAAAATGTTCGTGAGAGAGATCTTCCAGGATATTTCCGTGCCGTCCGCCAGCCCCGTCGGGCCAGCTCGTCCGGAGGTAACAAGCACCATCAATGGGCGGCAGCGGACATTCCCGGACGTTTTGAAATTACAGAGTTTGAACACAGAGTTGCTTGTGTTCTCATTGAAGATGGATGTCAAGAAGCTGATTGCCCTGGTTGAAAACTACCCTGAAGTGTACAACATGCGTCACCCGGAGTACATCAATAGTATCCGGCGTGATATTGTGTGGAAAGTGATAAGAGGGCTCCTGAATCAATCAAGTAAGTATACTAGTCAAATGAAAGCATTATTAACATTTTTAAGTGGAACAATTAATACAAATTACACAAGGACACTTGCGCTACGTCATAAAAGTGTTTATTAGTCCATTAGTTAGCATATAATTGAATTGAACAAATACAGAGAACTGTATTTACATCGCATTATGATATTTAAATGATTTGTATCTCAATATGCTGCAAGGGCTGGGATGAATTTATCATTGCTGACAGTTCAAAAATATTTAGTCCTTTTTTTTAGCAACTACTAAACTCTCGTCTTCATTATCCATTGCAGCCGAATCACAGCTCTCGACATACTGAGGCCATCTGCTCTAGACGTGCGGTAGTCCGTTGTCGCTGGCTCGTGCCGCCAGTCGGTCACGCGTAGTGCGCGCGGGACTTTATAATGACAAAATAACAAGAGATGTGAAATGTCCATGTTGGGTCTAACATTTACAGACTGATAGTAACAATGAAAACTTCAGCAAGCATTTGATTAAGAAAAGTTAATGCTATATTATTTCATTAAACTAAATAATGACTCAAACAGTATAAAAACATGATTTAAAAGGCAATTAAAATAAAAGATAATAGGATCATCCATCACCACCATACGTGTATAGCCTGAAGGGTGGATTATCATCATCGTAAATGTGTGAGGCATGACAGGTGGGTCATCACCACCGTACGTGTATGGGCTGACGGGTGGGTCATCACCACCGTACGTGTATGGGCTGACGGGTGGGTCATCACCACCGTACGTGTATAGTCTGAAGGGTGGATTATCATCATCGTAAATGTGTGAGGCCTGACAGGTGGGTCATCACCACCGTACGTGTGAGCCTGACAGGTGGGTCATCACCACCATACGTGTATAGTCTGAAGGGTGGATTATCATCATCGTAAATGTGTGAGGCCTGACAGGTGGGTCATCACCACCGTACGTGTATGGGCTGACGGGTGGGTCATCACCACCGTACGTGTATGGGCTGACGGGTGGGTCATCACCACCGTACGTGTGAGGCCTCACGGGTGGGTCATCACCACCGTACGTGTATGGGCTGACGGGTGGGTCATCACCACCGTACGTGTATGGGCTGACGGGTGGGTCATCACCACCGTACGTGTATAGTCTGAAGGGTGGATTATCATCGTAAATGTGTGAGGCCTGACAGGTGGGTCACCACCACCGTACGTGTATAGGCTGACGGGTGGGTCATCACCACCATACGTGTATAGTCTGAAGGGTGGATTATCATCATCGTATGTGTGAGGCCTGAAAGGTGGGTCATCACCACCGTACGTGTATGGGCTGACGGGTGGGTCATCACCACCGTACGTGTATGGGCTGACGGGTGGGTCATCACCACCACCACCGTACGTGTATGGGCTGATGGGTGGGTCATCACCACCACCACCGTACGTGTATGGGCTGACGGGTGGGTCATCACCACCGTACGTGTATGGGCTGACGGGTGGGTCATCACCACCGTACGTGTATGGGCTGACAGGTGGGTCATCACCACCGTACGTGTATGGGCTGACGGGTGGGTCATCACCACCGTACGTGTATGGGCTGACGAGTGGGTCATCACCACCATACGTGTATGGGCTGACGGGTGGGTCATCACTATCGTACGTGTGAGGCCTGACGGGTGGGTCATCACCACCGTACGTGTATGGGCTGACGAGTGGGTCATCACCACCGTATGTGTATGGTCTGACGAGTGGATTATCATCATCGTACGTGTGAGGTCTGACAGGTGGGTCATCACCAGTGGCGGCGGAAGGAGTTTTTAGCACTTGGACAGTCGGGACAAAAGCGAGGGGTGTCTGGGGGGGTTGTCCCCCAGGTTCGAAATTTTGAAAATGAATACATACGGAAATCCCATTTTACACTAACATGGCACAGCATAGAAGGGAATTATATTCTATGGTAATAATTTAAATACTATAAAGAATATTATACAGTTCATAGTTTATTATTTTATATTTTACCATAGATTGAATATCTTCTTGTTAGTCTAACTGAATAAATAATAACCTAATAGTCAAAACCTAATTGCAGTGCCGGAGCAGTTCTAATGAACTGTCAGAAAATAAAGCAAATGTAAATTACATACCAATATTAAAACTATTTATTTTGTATTAAATTTCAGTAGGCCTATCACAAAACAATAATCAGTGTTGTCATCCACTTTCAAAGTTTTGATTTCGTTGATACTTCAGCTACTTGGAAAATATTTGAATAATGTAATGTGGTACTGATATAAACAAATATTGGGTTAGAATAGGGGCGTGCCCAGAAAGGGTATAATACACCCCAGAAGGCGAATATGAATGATTATATGAGTGTAGGATGAGTGTTGATTAGTGCAGTCTGGTTACTAACCGAGTTCCAACTGTTCCTCAGAAACGGCCATTTATTAATAGCCCAATAGCCAGGGTAACTAAGAGACCTACAACTAAACGTGGAATCCGAACCACGTAGTATTGGTCTGATTTTCAGCTTTGACAAGCCTAATACCACAGAATATCTAATACAGTACTGTAATAGATATTCTGTGCTGATACTCAGTTCTCTCCCCTACACAACATCCGGACATTGATTACCACCCAACATGGACACCCCAGATAGTGTCCAGTAGTGTCCACACTGATAGCAATCATTGAGTGGACGCCATGTGGGTAGTAAAGAGAGCCCCAATCTCCACAACACTTTGTCCCCAAGTACAGCTGCTGGAACTCCTACATGTGCTAACGATGAAAGATCGGTCGGTCGTCCGTGCGAACAATTCTGGTCTGACGACGGAACTGAGTGTCCACAGAGGGCCCCGTGCAGTCACCGCTGCGACTGATGACGGAACTGGATGTCTACAATGGGCCGTGCAGTCACCGCTGCGACTGATGACGGAACTGGATGTCTACAATGGGCCGTGCAGTCACCGCTGCGACTGACGACGGAACTGAGTGTCCATAGTGGACCGTGCAGTCACCGCAGCGACTGACGACGGAACTGAGTGTCCATAGTGGACCGTGCAGTCACCGCAGCGACTGACGACAGTCCCCTTTCCAATTCGACCACTGTCACCATGTTATCGGTAGAGAAAAGACGTAAGCTGGACAGTTCTAGTGTATTTAAAGTTTACCTTAAGAAGAAATCGTTCTACTGCAGAAGCCCTACAAATGAAATTTTGAAGGCCATGTATGAGTTTTGTTTCATCATTTGTTTGAAAAGTGTATATTGTACCCGGTATACTTTTAAAACTATACTAGGATGTCAGTAGTTGGGCCGAATTACTGTTCGGCTCAGATAATTATATTTTCACATCTTTGTAATAATCACGAACTGTCGTTTTGAACTGTATGTTGCTTAAATAAATTTCTCCACAAAATTATCTTCAAATAAAAATAAATAAATTAACGATCAAAGTAATACAGCACATAGTATTTTTACCAACACGATAGTATGAAATTTGCTTTTAGTAAATTAAATTTTAGAAATTTACAAAAATCAAATATAATCAGGTTTTATATAAATATGCTGCGTTTTAGCTAAGCGAGGTTTCCGCAGTCATAGCAAGGACTACGATAATTTATTTTAAACTTTATAATTACCTGCACTTAGAGAGTTGGAAAAGCTAATGGAGGCAAGGAGTGAGAGAGGAGCTGCATCAGCTGTAACTTTGCTCTTTAATGTGGTGTGATCTAATTATATAATTCCCCGCCTTGCTTTAGATGGGTACACAGACCGATCGTAACACCACTTAGTTCCTCTGTTTCCAACAAATTACAAGTACCTTATTTTATGCTTCATTAAGATTCCTTGTGTATTTAATGTTACTCCCTTAATACTTCTAGTTTAAGTTGTTGTTTTATAGTGTATATTTCACTAGATGATCAATAAATTGTGCATACATGTGGGATTGATTCCAAAGCACACTTACTGGGAGCGGAAATCTTTTTTAACGAATATATTTTTCAGCTAAGTTAAATTTTAATCTGTAATGTAAACTGACTTCTAGTCACGACCCCACTACCTTTAAATTTAGGGAATCTTTCTAGTTTAGTGAGTAGCAATCCTGACTTTAATGCATAGGATCACGGGTTCTCGGTGACGGCATTGTGGGAGGTCCAACTAAAATTGGCTTGATAGTTATGAACCGTTGTTCTATAACAACACTTAAATAATAGTTCAAACAATGTCACTACCGTAGATGGACACAAATAAAATTGATGGTAAATACATAAACAAAAAAGATGATTCTCCAAGTATAACTGCAAAAGTCATAATTTAGTCCAACATAAACACTCACACACAATCGGACACACTCATACATACATTTTGCACATGCATCCTACATTCACACACTTGACACCAGAATTGCATGATAGGGTGTTTACTGATTGTCCCAGCGGCTTTGAAAGAATTCCTCAACTGAATAAAAAGCACTTTCCACCAAAAGGTGTTTAAAAAGTGTTTTGAACAAATTCAGGTTTTGATTTTTAATTTGTTCAGGGTGCAAATTGATTATGTTTTCACCCACTTGTGATGGCAGACGCTTGAAAGCTGCGCTTCTATGCCTCTGCGTTCTGTAATTATTCCTCCCTCTAGTTTCATAAGAGTGAACATCCCTGCCGCGCGTCAAAGTGCACTTTGACTTGCAGTACAGGGTGACCTCTAATATATATAGAGACAGGGTAGGGTCAATAATCTAAGCTCCCTAAACGCTTCTCGACACGACTCGCTAATGTTTAATTTTAAAATAGTTCTGACAGCTCTTTTTTGAAGTCTAAATACCCTTTCCAGATTGTATTTAGAACAGCTACCCCAAAGTCTTTTACCATAGGACAAGTGGGTATGGATCAAGCCATAATATGCAAGTTTTAAGACTTCCAGGGAGCAGAATTGTGCCAGGTTACGGAGAGCAAAAATTGGCTGAGTTAACTCTAGCATACACACTGTCAATGTGAACGTCCCAAGTCAACCCTTTGTCAAGGCGTATTCCAAGGAACTTCGTGAACTCCTCTAAGAGTACATCGTCCACCAATACTGTAATTTAATTCTGTTCAAAGTGTTGAAGAAGACAAAATTGCATGAAATTTGACTTGGAATTGTTTGTTTACAGGCCCATTTTATTAAAATGTTGAATGCATTCATTCAGATCAATAAATGATTTTACTTCTAAATCACGTGATGATCTAGAACTCATCCTCACTAATATATTTTAATGTGGGTTGATTTTGGAAACGAGGTTTATCAAGATTATTTGTAATTTAAAACAAAGGTTATTTATAAGATCTAAAATGTAAGTTCGAAGATATCATATGTTTATTACAGGATCTAACTTGTAAGTAAAATAACCTTACATCAGAAGATCATTATATGATCCAAATAGTACGTTAAAAGTAGCTAATTATTTGACTTAATGAGTACATTAGATGACGTCAAGGGTTCATTATATGACCTAAAAGTACGTTAGATGACATCTGGGGTGTATTATATGATTTTTAAAAAGGTTAAGAGTATTGTAGAGAGACTATTTTATAACACCTTACACTCTTGTTTTAATTAACGAAAACAAGATGGAGTAAGTGTCAGAAACTTGGCGTTGATCACTGAGGAGTCCACATAAATATGCAAATAGACTCTGCTTTGACGACCAATATGGCTGGGGTTAAAGGTGTTTGTGGCCGCACCAAGTTTGAAGGGGACGATCCGCAGTAGATAGCTACGTTTGTGTCTCTAACTCAAAGTGCATGCAAGATTTAAGTATGACTACGACTTAGTATTCAGAACTATAAAGGTGTATGTTCAGAGGTAGAATTTGTAAGTTATTCATTATTTTAGTATTTTTAAGTTTATACTAACCTAACCTAACCCACCCACCCACCCATACACGTACAGTGGTATTGACCCACCCGCCCACCTATACACGTACATTGGTACTGACCCACCCGCCCACCCATACACATACAGTGGTACAGACCCACCCACCCACCCATACACGTACAGTGGTACAGACCCACCCACCCATACACATACAGTGGTACAGACCCACCCACCCACCCATACACGTACAGTGGTATTGACCCACCCGCCCACCTATACACGTACATTGGTACTGACCCACCCGCCCACCCATACACATACAGTGGTACAGACCCACCCGCCCACCCATACACGTACAGTGGTACAGACCCACCCGCCCACCCATACACGTACAGTAGTACTGACCCACCCGCCCACCCATACACGTACAGTGGTACTGACCCACTCGCCCACCCATACACGTACAGTGGTACTGACCCACTCGCCCACATATACACGTACAGTGGTACTGACGCACCCGCCCACCCATACACGTACAGTGGTATTGATCCACCTGCCCACCGATACACGTACAGTGGTACTGACCCACCCACCCACCGATACACGTACAGTGGTACTGACCCACCCGCCCACCGATATACGTACAGTGTTATTGACCCACCTAACCACCCATACACATACAGAAGTATTGACCTATCCGCCCACGCATACACATACGGTGGTATTGACCCTCCCGCCCACCCATACACGTACAGTGGTACTGACCCAACCGCCCACCCATACACATACAGTGGTACAGACCCACCCGCCCACCCATGCACGTACAGTGGTACTGACCCACCCGCACACCCATACACGTACAGTGGTATTGACCCACTCGCCCACATATACACGTACAGTGGTACTGACCCACCCGCCCACCCATACACGTACAGTGGTACTGACCCTCCCACCCACCCATCATATATACATCACTCAATGTGCTCTCCCGCCCACCCATCATATATACATCACTCAATGTGCCCTCCCACCCACCCATCATATATACATCACGCATTGTGCTCTCCCGCCCACCCATCATATATACTTCACTCAATGTATATATGATGCCCACATATACACGTACAGTAGTACTGACCCACCCGCCCACCCATACACGTACAGTAGTAATAACTTACTAAAATATATTATTTTAGTAAGTTATTCATTAGTATATATATTCTCTTAGCAGAAACTATTTATCTAAAATAAAACTATGCTAGGTAAAAGTTGTTGGTGTTTATATTGTGATTTTTTCTAAATTTAACTATATTAAATTACTAGTAGTAGGCATAAGTGCATAACATATTAATTTCACTGGGGAAATATATGGTTTTGATAATTAAATTGTCAAAAGATAAGTACGTTTTCGCACAAACAAACATTACATATAGTTCAAATTAGGGTTACCATACATCCGGGATTTCCCGGGACAGTCCAGGGTTTCGATCTTGTGTCCGGGATAGGTCTGAGTTTGATACATGTCTGTGATTTGAGAGTTGTCTTTGATGAGACTGGTAGACTTTTAATAAAATGCTTACATTATAAAGACATTGTTTATTGTAATAAATAATAATTATTGTAAAATAAAGTGTATTCGTTTTAATCTCTCAGAAACTCACGTTGCTCTTTAGGGGTTTTCATGTCTTATTCATACAACGTATAATTTGTTATACGTTATATTGAAAGCCGAGAATACAAAATAAGTACAAAAGTGAGATAACTTACGGAAATACACGGATTAGTTTTTAAAACATGTACTAAAATTGGCAGTAAAATGCAAACTTTTGAACCTTTTAACTAAATATTTTTCGGGGTAGGATTCCCCAGACCCCTCTTCTAAATATTGTTCCACCCCTGACCACCTAACTATAAACATTTCCGGTATTGGAATGACATAGTTATGGTAAACCTGTTCAGAATATAATTTTCATACCATTTTAAAAAGCTGTGGAATATTTTACATATTCTTCCTAACTATATAGACATTTTGTTAAACATTAGGCTAAGGTCAATATACTTTAAACACCACAAACATTTTCAAATGGGCTTTTAATAGTCAACACAAATTAGCTGGTTTAGCTTCCACTGTTTGGTTTGAGACATCTTGTCTCATTTGCTTTAGCACACTCGAAAATATCAACTAAGTCCACTGTTAATGTCATGAGTAGGGAAACTATTATTTGTTGCTTCAAATAAATTACAGGATGTAATATTACACGTTAAGGAATATATTTTAGTCGTATCGAAAATAACTGGAAAAAATGGTTTACTCTTATAGGTTTCCTTATATAATACTGTATTAATAAAAATTAATCAAGAAATACTGTAAATATTTAATAAAAATATTTTGAGTTCAATTGAAATAATTATAGCTTAATGTATAAAATAGAAAATGTGCGGAAAACGTTTTCAACACATTTATGCTCTTTAGTGCTTGTTGTGTATTTAAATTCAGGGTAAAACAAACCAAATAACTGAAAATTGATGTATGAAATTTTATTGTTAAAAAGTAATTTTAAAACAGGGGAAAGTTTTCCATTTTCAATTATATATAAAAATATCTGTTCTTTATGATATCAGGAGTGCCTTTCTTTCCAGAGTCTGATACTGAAATCAGTACCAAATATTTTACCATCCCCATCCTGCTCTTGCTGAACGGTTTTCCTTCAGCAATCATTTTTTCACTACATTTACAGTCCTGGTAAAATAGGTACTAATGAGTACGTCACCCGAATCATATTCGGTGTTCCTTGGATACCAATATTTGTCAACATAATTCCAAATTTGAAACTAAATGGTATGGACCAAATGGTTAGGAATATCACCAAATATGTAAAAAAGGCGTTAACATAACGAGTTTTGTTGCTCCAGACAATGAATAATATGAAGGACGAAGATCCATAGACTCTGAAAGAGTTACACGTTTTAATGGTAGAATCTTGTTTATATATGCTAAATCTTGTATTCACACAAAAATCAATGGTATCTACAAAACATCCAAGCATAAAAGAAAAGTACACATCCCGAATGGCTAAACAAACACACAAGATAGTTACATAAACATCCAAAATAATTACAAAAATATCCAGGAGAGTTACACAACTAGGATATCTACAAAAAATCCAAGATAGTTACATAAACATCCACAATAGTTACATAAACATCCAAGACAGTTATATAATAGGATGGCTACACAATAATGCAAAATTGTCACAAAATCATCCACGAAAACTTCACAACCTGGATAGTTACATAAACATTCACATTAGTTACATAAACAGCTACAATAGTTACAAAACATCCAAGACAGTTAAATACTAGGATGGCTACACAATAATGCAAAATTGTCACAAAATCATCCACGAAAACTACACAACCAGGCTAGTTACATAAACAGCTACAATAGTTACAAAACATCCAAGACAGTTATATAATAGGATGGCTACACAATAATGCAAAATTGTCACAAAATCATCCACGAAAACTTCACAACCTGGATAGTTACATAAACATTCACATTAGTTACATAAACAGCTACAATAGTTACAAAACACCCAAGACAGTTACATACTAGGATGGCTACACAATAATGCAAAATTGGTACAGAATCATTCACGAAAACTACACAACCAGGATAGTTACATAAACATCCACAATAGTTACATAAACATCCACATTAGTTACAAAACATCCAAGACAGTTAAATACTAGGATGGCTACACAATAATGCAAAATTGTCATAAAATCATCCACGAAAACTACACAACCAGGATAGTTACATAAACACCCACATTAGTTACACAAATAGCCAAAATAGTTACAAAAAAATCCAAGATAGTTACACAACTAGGATGGCTTCACAATTTCAAGTGTAAATAATGTACAATATTTACAAATATATCAAAATAGTTACAAAATCATGCACAAAAACTACACAACCAGGATAGTAACATAAAAGTCCTCGATAGTTACGGAGCTAAATTGAAGTTCTGAACATATTATGATAAGCCCAAAATATCAATCGCCTTATAATTTACGAAGCATTTCCGTTCCATTGTCTAACTTTAACCTTAAAACCCGTTGCTTATTGACAGCGTCAGAACATGAATTGATTGTAAATTCGTAATCAATCAAACATCTTTAGCATTATATCTTGATGATAAATAATATCAAATTGTACAGTACAACAATAAGTAGAATTGAGTTAAACAGTACACAATATATCAGCGAAGGGAAGTTATAAAACTGTACAGTACAACAATAGGCAGAGTGAAAGAAATATAAGTAGAATTGAGTTAAACAGTACACAATACAGTCCCACCCCCCCCCCTATTAACTTTCTTATGAATACAGATAAAGTGATTTACTTCTGGGAATGTTTATATGACCAACTAAGGAGTTTTTTTATGTATGCAAATTTTTTACACCCCCTCTCAAAAGGGGGTATTTTGGGGGTAAGTCAAAATTTTTAAATAGAAACCCCTATCAAATGACAGATCATTTTAAAGGTAATAATAAAAGAAAAAGAATGGCGGAAATTAGAGGTCTCTAACATTAGTCTATCAAATTTGGTGGCAGTTTAAAGTTGGAATTATTTCATAAAACCCCCTAAGTAATTTTAGAACGGGAAAAATGGTCAAAATGCTGAACTCTCACCTCAATTTCACTCAGATGAGATGCTCGAAATGGCTGCCATGAACTTCTTGACAGTAAAAAAGCCTGGATTGAAAACCACGTCTCACATTTTGTAAGATTTCAGGCGTGATAAGGTGGCAGGCCTCTTCGATTCTTGTCCTTAATTCATCGAGGTTTGCGGGCTTTGTGTCGTAAACTTTACTTTTGAGGAAACCCCAAAAGAAAAAATCCAGAGGTGAAAGGTCAGGTGAACGTGCCGGCCACTCTACCAGTGCCACGTCGACCTATCCATCTATCTATGTAATGTGGAGGAGCATCTTGCTGAAATACAGGCTCATAAGTACCTTGTACTACCTCATTTATTGCTGGGACAATGCTGTTCCGTAACATGTCCAAGTTTTTAACGCCAGTTAAATTACCATCAATAAAGAATGGCCCAATAACAGAGTTTCCCAAAATTCCAGCCCATACATTTAATTTTTGTGGCTGTTGCGTATGGGCTTCAACCATCCAGTGGGGGTTACTGTTTGCCCAATAACGGCAGTTGTGCCGAATGACTGTCCCATGCAAAGAGAATGATGCTTCATCACTAAAACATATATGTGATATTAAATTATTATTCTCTTCAATCTTCTGCAACATTTGCTCACAAAACTGAAGTCTTCGGTCAGGGTCGTCTTCATTTAATTCTTGATTTAACTGTACTTTGTACGGGTGGACGCTTTAACACTTTGTGAACAGTATCTTTTGAAATTCCAACATCAAGGGCAGTGGACCGCAGAGATTCATGTGGGTTTGCAGCATAATTTGCTAAAACTTGAATTTGGATCTCTTCTGTCCCAATGGCAGGGCGCCCTGATCGTGGTGCATCTTTGACACTAAAGTTTGTTGAGAATTTGTTTACTAAACGTCTAATGTATGCCCTGTCTACTGGTCTATCCGGATAGGCAGCATTAAATAAACGAACTGCTTCATGAACATTTCTCCTAGCTTCCCCATAGAACAATATCACCTCTACTTTATCTTCATTTGACCGAGCCATTTTTATTAAATACGAATAAAAAGAAATTTAACACAGTAACTGAACTGAAAGTGTTACACGTACTAACTAGTAACCTAATAAGAGATAAGGAAGGAGCCACTGGTATTCCTAGGTTGCCCTACTGGACTTTGGTCAGACAAACCAAAACCAAATAAATGCTGTGTTATTTGTGGTTTTTGGTGTTTGTTGATTCTTGTAATAACTTGTTTTACGATTAGGTGTCATCAGTTTTCAAAAC
The DNA here is from genome assembly GCA_035578905.1 of Stictocephala bisonia. Classification (NCBI taxonomy): domain Eukaryota; kingdom Metazoa; phylum Arthropoda; class Insecta; order Hemiptera; family Membracidae; genus Stictocephala; species Stictocephala bisonia. The sequence continues at coordinate 8,973 of JAQJVL010001707.1, read as the reverse complement.
TAACTGGTGGGTGAATGTTTTGTCTGCCTTACAACAATTTTAAATGTAACATAATCTGCGGGGGTTTTATGAAATAATTCCAACTTTAAACTGCCACCAAATTCGATAGACTAATGATAGAGACCTCTAATTTCCACCATTCTTCTTCTTTTAATATTACCTTTAAAATGATGTGTCATTTGATAGGGGTTTCTACTTAAAAATTTTGACTTACCCCCAAACTACCCCCTTTTGAGAGGGGGTGTAAAAAATTTGCATACATAAAAAAAACTCCTTAGTTGGTCATATAAACATTCCCAGAAGTAAATCACTTTATCTGTATTCATAAGAAAGTTAATAGGGGGGGGGGCGGGACTTTTAAGACACCCTGTATATCAGCGAAGGGGTTATAAAACTGTACAGTACAACAATAGGCAGAGTGAAAGAAATATAAGTAGAATTGAGTTAAACAGTACACAATATATCAGCGAAGGGAAGTTATAAAACTGTACAGTACAACAATAGGCAGAGTGAAAGAAATATAAGTAGAATTGAGTTAAACAGTACACAATATATCAGCGAAGGGAAGTTATAAAACTCATTACCAATGTGCGAAATAAGTTTATTAGGTAATGCAAAAAAGAGACTTACGATATTAAGAAATTGGGTTAAATGCAATCACAACCATAAAATATATGAATAAAATTAAGAATCAATTTAACTAATATCTATCGAGACAAAATAAACATTAATAAACATAACAATAGCAGTAAACAATCAATACAGATTATTGAAGGACGTAAAATTGATATTCACTCTACATTTAATATGAAAACAAATACCTCACAGGACCGTTATGACATTTAATAATCGAAAACTTACTATTGACAGATTGACAGCTACAATCGTCACGGCAACATTAATTTCCTTTCCAAATGTGCAAAACTAATTCAATTTCAGTCATGTGAAGTTAATGGTCTTACGTTTACAGAGTACCGGTACATAAAACGTTTTGTAATAAGAGTTATTTATTTAAATAAAACACACTTATTATTTATTATTACGGGAGTTCTTTTTAACCATGTTTACTTATTTTAAAGATAACTTTTTCGGAATTTGCCAAAATGTAGTTTTTTAAATCTTATTCTTAATACCATATATATTTTTGAATATATTCAGAATTTTTCCAATTAAAAAACAAAACAATTATTATATTGAGATACTTTTATTCGATTACTTATAGTACATATTTATGTTTTCTGTTTCACATTTATTTTATATACGATTTAAACAATTTTTCTGTGTGAGGAAAAATGAAATGGTATAATAATAACTATGAAATAATGTTTGGTAAATCTGGTATTTGCAATATCAAGATAGGCAAATTGGCATTTTTCTGAATTAATTAATCCAATGTGAAAATTTTTTCAAAATTAAGTTCAATGATTTGTGCTGTAGATATATTTATATTGGTCATTTCCCTGTTTTAATATACAGTATTTATGAAATCATATTCCTTTCATACACTTAATTTAAACAACATTTATATTAGCACATTTGTAGACAATTTCCTCGTTTTATGTCCGGTTCTAATTGGTTATAATCGATTGACCATGACTGGTCACACACACACACACACACACACACACACACACACACACACACACACACACACACACACACACACACACACACACACACACACACACACACACACACACACACACACACACACACACACACACACACACACACACACACACACACACACACACACACACACACACACACACACACACACACACACACACACACACACACACACACACACACACACACACACACACACACACACACACACACACACACACACACACACACACACACACACACACACACACACACACACACACACACACACACACACACACACACACACACACACACACACACACACACACACACACACACACACACACACACACACACACACACACACACACACACACACACACACACACACACACACACACACACACACACACACACACACACACACACACACACACACACACACACACACACACACACACACACACACACACACACACACACACACACACACACACACACACACACACACACACACACACACACACACACACACACACACACACACACACACACACACACACACACACACACACACACACACACACACACACACACACACACACACACACACACACACACACACACACACACACACACACACACACACACACACACACACACACACACACACACACACACACACACACACACACACACACACACACACACACACACACACACACACACACACACACACACACACACACACACACACACACACACACACACACACACACACACACACACACACACACACACGCACGCACGCACGCACGCACGCACACACACACACAGATATATACACATAATCATCCAATATAGATACACAAACAATCAGCATAGCAACACAATGTTAGTAACCTAGTAATGATACAGTATAATATACCGGGTGGTCAAGAAGCCTGAAAACACCTTAATATTTTGTATATTAATAAACACAGAACAATGAAACTCTAGGATTACGTTCTCACTATAGTTACTGACTTTTTGGCTATTTTAACGGTCCATTTCCGCTTTGGGGGGATGTCCTGCGGAGAAAGTCTGAAAAATCTAAAATGTAAGCATAGGTCGAGTTATAGTTCATTTTAAAGATCATTGTTAGAGGAACACATTGCCTCAACCCTAACTGAATAGCAGCCTCAAGAATAGTATTAAAATCAAAGTTTGTTTGATTTTAATACTAATGCAACTAGATCTATGCTTACATTTCAGATTTTTCAGACTTCCTCCACAGGACGTCCCCCGAAAGCGAAAAAGGACAGTTAAATAGCCAAAAAGTCAATAACTACAGTGAGAACGTAATTCTAGAGTTTAATTGTTCTGTGTTTATTAATATAATAATAATGACTATAATTTATTAATATATTTTTAATTAAGAAGTTTCCAAACTTTTTGAACACTCAGTTTATGAAAGAGAATGTAGAGGTTTCAAAGTTGACTATTATTATTTTCTATCAATATTCATTTTTCAGTATATTATAACTGATTACTGAAAAATATAAAAGTGTGTAGTCCATTAGTCATACATTACGAATAGCCAAAAATACGTACAGCTTTATAACAATGTCAACCAGTCCCTGATCATTTAGTTGTCATCCTTTGCTTTTAATCAAATATCGTTGTTTTAAGAAAGGGTTTGACCATAAATTGTTTGTAAATTCACAATGAATACGTGTTCACCTGTGCAAATCAATCATTAGGTGTTAAGGAGGGCAAGAGGTTCACCATAGTTATTACTGCTCTTCGTTCATCGTCTAGATAATTTATGATTATTCAGAAAGACGCTACATTGTGATAAATAAAGTTCTAGGTAATACAACTTCCATGACAAGTTAGTGGAAGTAAACCCTTAAAAAAGAAAAGATTAATAGAAATTTGTTTAAAACCATATAAACATTTAGAGCAGATATACAACAAAGAAAGATAAAGTTACGTCTAGGATAACTAACTAAACATCCAAGAAATTTGTTAAAATATTTTCCATAGTTACACAAATATTTAGGATAGATCCTACAAATCCAGGTTACCAACAAAAACAACAAGAATTCCTAGAAAAACATCTAGGTAGATACACGAACAATCATGATAGCTACATAATCATCTAATATATATATACATACAAACAATCAGAATAGCAACACAATCAACCAAGGTGTATGCACAATCAGAATATTGGCACAAACATTCATGTTGGATCCACAAATAATCAGGATACCAACAGAATCCTCCAATATAGATACTCAAACAGCATAACAAGACAATCAACCAAGTTAGATACACAATCAGTTAAAATAGCTGCACAAACATCCATGATGGATTCACAAATAATCAGGATACCTATATAATCCTCCAATATGTATACACAAACAAACAGTTTAGCAACACAATCAACCAAGTTAGATACACAAACATTTAGAATAACTCCACAAATATCCATGATGGATTCACAAATAACCAGAATAGCTAAATAATCATCCAATCATCCATAATACACAAACAACATAGCAACACAACCAAGGGGTATGCACAATCAGACGGGATAAGGACGTCAGGCAGCCTACTTTGTTGACAAATATATACCAATTTTACGATAAAGTATAATATTGTAGAATATAGTATAATACTAATGTATTTTCAGGTGGTATAGCATTGTAGAATATAGTTCAGATCCAGATTTTTATTTACCAAAAAACAAACATTGTCACAGGTTATAATCAACAAAACATAGTTTATACAAAAAGTCTTAGTCTAAGTGATACAATGCATACAAGGAACAAATAAAGTCATTTACATAAAAAGTCTTGGATGTAATAGTATTCATCCTGTATCAAGAATGCTTTTAAGGTGTTTTTTAAATTTGTTTAAACCAATAATTGACTTTAAATACGGAGGTAAGCATTGTACAGTTTAACGCAATTAAACTGGACTTGTTTCTGAAAAAAGGATATTTGGTGACGTGGAATATCTAAATAGTCATAATTTCGAAGTGAGTAAGAATGTATTTTATATAATTCAGAGTTAGTAAATAGATGAAAATTTCTTTTTAAAAAGGTGACTGATTCTAAAATATAGATCGATGGGAATGTTAATAGATTGTTCATGCGGAAGATGTTTCTACAGGATTCCCTAGCAGAGAGGCCACATATGATGCGCAAGGCTTTCTTTTTTAATCTAAAAATGAGTAGATTACTTAAACATTGAGCTCCCCAGATTGCCACCGCATAAGCCAAGTGGGGTCATACACACCCATAGTAGTATATGACAAATGTATATTCAGGTGATTGTTGACCTCATTATTTTAACATGTGAAAATGGGGCAAAGCTCTTTAAAAATAAGAAGAAAATAATTAATTCCTACTTAACAATGTTTCCAGGTACAGAAGAAAGGTAAACTTTACAATTCCAAACCATCCAAAGTTGTATTTTTCACTCCAACTTTGTATTTCCTCTAGCGGAAAGGCTGACATAAATCCAACTGAGCTCACATTACCTTAAGACTCTCGCTAAAAATGCTGGTTTCGTACACATTTTTTTTTACTTTAAAATTAGTTGAAGTTGAGTTTTATGAGAAAACCCCTTAATTTTGACAGTTTATCTGTCAATTATCTTTAAGTAGTAATTTCATTAGGCTTATATATATTATATATAATATTTAACCTTTTTCATGTTGTGTATTTTGGCTTAGTGTGATGATGGCGAAGCAAAACAAAATTGTACATTGAAAAATATTAAAAATAAAGTGATTTTGTAGCTAGTCAGTATATGTGTTAAATAAAGAATTTAAAATTTCAGATTTTGTGGATGTATACAGAAAGTATTTAATTTAGATAGACTATTTACTTATTTACTACATTGATCCTTATTTTGCCACGGCAAACTGCAAAATGTAAAGCGAGGAAATTTCTTGAAGTATATGTGGATGGCAGTTACACCAAAATTTGATACCCATTTTTTCATGCATTCTGGTCCGTTTGGAACAATTATCTGAAACAAAAAAATGTATATAATACATTGATTTTGCATGCTACATGAAAATAATTGCTATTTGCAATACTGATTGGATGGACTGCAATACGGATGAATGGATGAAAATTTTGTTTGAAGAACACATTCCAAGCATTCGCAGTCAAGAATCACCTATTAACGAATGGTGTCCTTCCCTTGGTAGGCTTGGAATACTCAATGGAGGAGTAACTGGCCGTATGCGTAGGGGAAAAAGAGTACAGTGCGCATGCGGCGGTCTCAGGGGCTTCTCCTTACTACTCGGTCGCTAAGCTGACGAAGCTGTTGAGATAAAAACACATGTTTTTAGAGATTAAAGCACACAAACAGCTCCCATCCAATCATTTAATGTTCTTGAAATACATCGGTTGTTAGACTGTATTTATACTCTTCCAACCAGATCTGTTAGAAAACCACAAATAGCACTCTCCAAGCACAAGAAGCTTCTTCATTGAAATGTTCAACTGCAGACTACCATTACTCAGCTAAGAGGTTTCGAATAGACAACGTAATCATATTTGTATATTTCTACGCCTTTTTATTTGTTTGTAACGTTCGACATTATTATATCACTAACTTACTGTTATCTTCACCAACAAAACGGACATTTATGATATGAAGTATAAAAAAAGAACTTTACATATTTGTTCAAACTTAAAAATGTAGTGATACTTACAAAAATGGGATTTTAGCATGAATTAGTAATCACAAACGTTAAGACGAGTTAGATACCGAATAAAATTTGTAAGGTGGGAGGTTGTGAATTAATTATTATTCGAGGACCACCTAATAATTTATATTAGGACATAAAAGAGAGTATTTCTGACTCACGCATGGTCTGAGAAAGCGAATCAAAGGTAACCACAAGTACTTGAAAGTCAACAGCCTCGAAGTTGGTTCAAGAACTCTGTAATCCTCTATGTTTAGTACTGGACGCTTTTCACCCACACAGTCGCTGTCTATCTTCATTGACATGGTTACAGAACGTTCTGACGCCACGCACAAATGTTGAAGATCCGTATCCGTGGATGACAAACATTTGATAATTAGGAGAGAATTAAAATTTTAAAAGCGACCAGAAAACCCAGCCTAATGCGTCCAAAACCTGGTCGCTGGTCGCATAATGTGGCCATCTCTATTTGATTTCATACGTTAAACAAATTTCCTGGTTGCGACCAAGTCGGCTGATGTGGCCGTACCTAAGAGGGGTGTGTGTCCCGGGTGAGAGTCGTATGACATTGCTAAACCAATGAACGCTCACTACTCACTACGTCATATTGCCTGATGTATGGGGAGATCTAAACTAAAAATTGGGAACTTGCAGTGATTCTCTCTCTCTCTCTCTCTCTCTCTCTCTCTCTCTCTCTCTCTCTCTCTCTCTCTCTCTCTCTCTCTCTCTCTCTCTCTCTCTCTCTCTCTCTCTCTCTCTCTCTCTCTCTCTCTCTCTCTCTCTCTCTCTCTCTCTCTCTCTCTCTCTCTCTCTCTCTCTCTCTCTCTCTCTCTCTCTCTCTCTCTCTCTCTCTCTCTTCACTTCACTTCACTTCACTTCACTTCACTTCACTTCACTTCACTTCACTTCACTTCACTTCACTTCACTTCACTTCACTTCACTAATTCACTTCATTAATTATTATCTTATATATCCCGCGTCACCCCTCCGGCGTCACCCTCCCGCGTAACGTTTTCAGGCAGTTAGGTCAAGACTAAAGCATGTTCCATGCTAAAAAAAAAAAAAAAAAAAGAAATTTTAAGGAAACCATAAGTGCATACCGTATAAGTGGAGAGGTGTTGTAATTGATGTCCACTTATAATATTTTTATGTTTTACGCAATGTATTTACAATGTAAGGTTTTGTCGTCTTTTTGGTGCTTTAAAGACAAAAAACAAAAGTATAGCGTACTATCTATCAATAACCGATATCCAAGCAATATAGACATGTTAAAAACTTCAACATTAATACTCAAGCAAATCGAAATTGTAGATGAGAGAAAATATTAAATAGTTTAAAATTCTTACCTTGGCAATACGTGAAGGAACACGTTCGAACCATTCTCTGTCCTTTCCTGATGTAAATGACCCGTACGGGTTAAATCCAAGGCCGATGAGTTCTCCACCCTCATAGAGAAGAAACGGTCCTTGGAAGTCATTGCAGTTCATATCTGGTGTCACTTTGTAAAAGTAGTGCATCCCTGAAATAACAAAGTTAATTTATGTATGTCTTTTGACCTCTAAGGAAAACACAAGGTATTTATTTTAAGCTTACGAAAATGTAAGTGTGGAACATTCAAACGTTCGTGAGAATGAACTACTACTATTACAACCTCCACAATACTTTGTCCTCAAATTATTGGGTTACAGCACTGTGGCACTAACACTAACTATTTAGGACTTTCGACGTACCAAAACGTATAATTTCCTTTATTACTAAATCCCTATATCTTTACGCGGAATATTACATACAATACAAGCTATACAGCACTTGTGCAAAACCGCACACATATAATGGTGGTCGATTTCATTAACCAAGTCTGCCGTCGTCGCATTTTTTCTTCATGAATGTGACCTGATGTTGGTTAACGTGGTTTACTGAAACAAATCGCTATACTCTAAGCACACACCTGTACTATACTTTATTTTGTGACGTGGAACTGTTTAGTATGTCTACTTCCACGAAATATGGTAACTAAAAATAATGTCAACATGTTTAGGTCACTTATATTCTGTTTAAATGATTTAACCTTTCTTGAAAAATATTTTAATGGAAGCTGACATGACATACCCATTCCAATAAAGCAGTTTTGCTTGGTAAATCCAATGTTTTTAGCTTTACACTCATCTTTTGGAATCTTGGTCCATTTCCCATCCAGCTTTAAGTAGATATCTTCTGCCAAATGGCCGTCAGTTTCTTCTCTTCCACCTGCCTCCAGTTTCTCTAGAACCATGAAAATGTGTATTATTGTGTTTCAATTGCAGCAGGGTACAACAGAGTATAATTAATTGTGATTGAATTATTTTAGTTATTGTTATTTAACTATAATATAAGTACAAAATGTCAAATAATCTTTAAGCTTGTATGTAGGCCTACAAAATGTTTGATGAATGACATGATAGTACATATTTAGAATTGATTATTTTAGTGTTTTCAAATACATGTAAAAGAAAAATTTACAAATAAATAAGCAGCAAAAGAATATTTTATGTGCTGAAGATAAAAAAAATACTATTAATACTAAGTTATGCTAGGAAGGGAACTTGGCTTTAACTTCCAATAAGTTAAAAGAAAAATAATTAAACTAACCGGTTATTCATAAATCTTTA